>WAAB01000479.1:79300-111020 GCA_013389865.1 Piaya cayana
CCTGGGCACACTGCTGGCTCATGTTCAGCCGGCTGTCGACCAACACCCCCAGGTCCCTCTCCTCCTGGCAGCTCTCCAAACAGACCTCACCCAGTCTGTAGCTCTGCATAGGGTTGTTGTGCCCCAGGTGCAGGACTCGGCATTTGGCTGTGTTAAACCTCATGCCGTTGGACTCTGCCCAGCGGTCCAGTCTGTTCAGATCCCTTTGCAGGGCCTTCCTACCCTCCAGCAGATCGACACTTCCACCCAGCTTAGTGTCATCTGCAAACTTGCTAAGGGTGCACTCAATGCCTTCATCCAGGTCATTGATGAAGACATTGAACAGGGCTGGACCCAGCACTGAGCCCTGGGGAATACCACTTGTGACTGGCCTCTAGGTTTAGAGTCCCCTGGTGTCTCTTTTTTTTCCCTTTTTTTTCCCTTTCCTTTTCTTTCTCTCCTCCCTTCACTCCACATTGTTATAAACACAAGTTAAGATGGTTTGGATCCATGATCCCAATTTAAATTTCTCTCATCCTTTGGAAATGAAGGTTATACTTGAGTTTGTTCCTTGAGGACCAGGAAAGGCTGTTCAAAATAGTTCAATGCATTCCTAACAGAGAATCTGAGGGGAATAGATCCTCTTCTGCTCCTGTGACTGCTTTCAGCAACTTCCTGGTTTTCCCAGAGTCTCATCTCAGCATCTCTTTGAAATAAGAGATTAGAAAAAAAATTAATTTAGACCTTTTTGATCGTGTTTTAGCCACAATACCTCTTTCACTGTTTTACTATAATAAAATGTATCCTTCTAGATGTTATTAACAAAATTCTTTGTCACTATTGCCTCTCACTTTTTCACTTTCCTCACTCTTCATCAAAATTAAGTAGACATGAACATTTGAACTACTATAAAAGAGCACAAAAAACCATTACATCTTTCACTCATTATATGCTTATTTTTCCCTTGTAATTGTAACTATGATGAATGTAAACTGTGCATCCCTAAATTTCTGAAAAATAAAGCCTCTGTGAGTATATTTCTTATTAAATTAAGACTATGGGCCCTGGGATTTTCTTATTTTGAAATTGACATCATTAAGAATCATCATTATCCAGACCTAACATATGTTTGCAATCTGAGCACCTGCAAAATTTTGTCACACAGGCTCCACAGAGAGAGAAAAATTAATATTTTATCTCTTTCTGGTAAGAAAGAGTTTCAGTGGCAAATGAAAATAGTACTAAATTTTGTCATTCTCCTCCCTTACTCCAATTTCTTACATAAGAGATAAGGTTTACAAATGTTTATAAAAACTCTGAGAATGTAAACAGGCAAAAGGCATATTCCTAAAAGTGAATGGTAATACAAAGAGTGGGTAATAAATGAACTTAAGTTTTTCAACAGATTTCAGTCCCTAAATATTCCACAGGTATCTATAGTTCCATGCATTTTATATTACAGCAAAACTGCTTCTGAAACTCAATAATAACATAAGACAGGTCATTCTTATTCTATATGCCCTAAAAACAATAAATCTGAGTAAGATTTTCCATTGTATTTACATATATATATGTTTGAACACACTACTGAATGAGATGGAAAAGATAGATACAGCTATCATAAGCATAATACCACAAACAAAAATAATTCAGTGCTATTTTATGAAGGTTCTGTTTTCACATTTCTTACTGAACCTTTCTGATTTTTCTAATGTTTCGAGGAAGGATTTGATACAATGGATATTTCTTCTGAAGGAAGCTTTTCTTGCAGTGTGTGGGTTTGGTTATGTTATCTGTTGAAACCTCGAATAAACTTCAAGAAATGCCATAGCTCAATAGGGCTTAAAACAAGTAAGAATTTCAAGGAAGTTCAGAGTTAAGGAACTTTGTGTTTACGAAGTGTGTGAAAATGTGAGAAAACTTAGCATCCTCTGGTATTGAAAGTAGCTGACACCTGCTGTGGAAAATAGAAGGAGGTAAGTGCCTAGAAGGGCTATAATTTTTTGATTATTTTTTCTTAAAGGTTATGTCCTTACACAACTATTTTATTAGTGTTAAACCTTCTATCACCTTCTGTTGTTCAGCAGCTGATACAGTCCTCTTCTCCCTAGAGCAGAGGTGTAAAACAGGTACTTACCTGGAATATAGATGCATATTATGGAACCACAACTTTTTATCTCCAAGGTTAATTATAAAGATATACCATGACCATGAAAAACAAACCTTTTATAAAAAGTTATTTTTAAAAATTACTATTCCATACAGTATAGAAGAAAGCTAAGCAAACAGGTAATCACAAAGATTTTCAAATGCTGTCAGTTTTGTGGCTCCGCTTTATGCTGTTAGCTGAAGTGAGAATTTAGTACCCATAGCTCCTGAGGCTTCATTTTCTTCTCAGGTGTTTAAGCAATTCAGACTGACTGAAGGTACTTCAATGGAATTTGGATTTGGATTTAAATATAACTAGAACTACAGCAGAGGTTTACATCTTGCATAGATATTCTAAAACTGACACTGGAGGATCATCAGAGTATGCCTGAAATAGAAAAGGTGATGCTGAAAAGCATTAGAAGAGTATTACGTTTTCCTTTCTGGGAATAATGGTACCTCTAAAATATTGCATAGCCTCTACTAAAACAGCAGAGGAATCAATCTAGGAAATTACAGAACAGTGAGTTTGAATTCAATAGCTAGTAAATTGCTAGAACATTTATTAAAGCAGTCAGTGTGTAAGCACCTGGAGGAAAGCAAGGTGATAAAAGGTAGTCACCATTTAGTAGTTACAGAGAAATCATGCCAACCTAACAATGTCTTACTTTTATAAGCCTTAGTAAATTAAGGAAATGTTGGCAACAAACAGTAGATCTCAAGCTAAATTCTGCGCAGTATTCTCACATGGCAATTAAAATACAATGAGATTGAAATACTGCATTATGAACACACAACCAATGTTAAGATTGACATACACAAATAATGATTACACTTTATTCCTAGATAAAAGAACTGCTAAGGGAACAATTTTCTCAAGAGAATTATTGGGATTTTTTTATAACCTATATAATTTTTTAAAGTTTTCCTCATTATTTACCAATAACTGGAAAGATGTATATCTATATTCAGTGGGAAATATTTAATATTTACAAGTATTTTCTGTTTGCTTTAGCTGAACAAAAAGCAAAAATTAATCTCTATCTCCAATTTCTTCCTATTTAGAAAAGAAGTAGTTATCATTTATGTTGTGCAGAGAACAGAGGCAAAATCAACTCACAAACTACTCTGTAATATTGCTAGCACGGGGCTGGGAGGGCTGCCTGGCTCATTGCCATGCTGTACACCAAATACAACTCACTGGTTTTGCATGAAATTAAATCGGAGTTTAGAAATGAAAATGTCCTGTTCCCGCTGTTTATGTCTATGAATGGAAAGGCTTTTCACAGCTCTAATAAAGACAGTTAAAGGATGTATAGTCTTTTAACTGTGCTGTGGGACTAATAAAATTCATCATTGCATGTTGCAGCCCGTCTCCTTCATGCTGCTCTCCAACATCTGCACCAGGTTTCTAGAAACAAGAACTTGGTGAAGAGACAATCCAAATTCCTACACAAAGTTAACAAAGTTCTATTAGTTCTGCATATGCCAAACCTAAGCTGAGTCATGTATTGCACACCTTTCCCATCACATTTAAATTCTGAGCAATTTAGTCAGTTGAAAAGGCTTGTAACTCAGTCTTAGCATTGTGCCAGTGTCATAAACTATCCCATCAAAGTGCTTAAAAATGCAATATAGGGACATCCATTATGCCAGGTAGAATCTAACATTAAACTGTGAATACCAGTCCCAGGCTAGAGATAATCAGGCTGCCTAGAAAGTACCAGAAGGCTTATTAGTTTTCATATATTTCCAGGCCTTACCTAGTTCTATATGTTAAACTGCACTGAAGTTAATGTCCAGACACTAGATCACTCAAGAATGTAGGGCTCTAGAAAGACTCAGTAAAAGGCACTGGATTTATGTGATTTAACTTTAGACTGCAGGGTAGGGCTTCTTAACAAATTTTAAACAAGTTTGTTTATATATAGGTACCTAAATGGTGATGACTTCATGTGGAACATGCTCTCACTATAGTAATTGGAAATATAGTCAAAGGAGATATAAGGTGTCATTAATGCAGTTTTCAGAGTGAAGCCTAAAGCAAAGTAAAAAAGATAAGTATCTCTCCCAATTCTGTCAACTGAAATGAATACAAGCACAATTCAGGAGTAGCAACTGAAAATAATCCAGGATAGAAATGGCACTAGAATACCTGTTTGGACAGCTAAACTCATTCCCTTACAGGGATGTAAACTATAATGAGGGCTTAAAAACAGAGTCCTAAGGCATATCTACAATCCTAAACTCTTGTTTTCCCACACTTAGGCTGTGGAGCTCGATTTGCTTTTACAACAGAGGCCAATAAAAGCAGTTGAGATGCTGTAGATCTTCCATCTGGCTTCTGGTTACTATAGTAGAAGGCAATTGGTTCCTCTAGGTCATGTGTCACATCTGTGAATTGTTGTCCCAGATACTCTAGAATATTTCAAATGACATGAGTCCTTTCTGCATGCAAATGAATCAAGCCAGATGTATCTTCATATCAGCTCACCTATACTCCAAGGAAATAAATAGGCACTCTATGGTGCAATTCATCTCTTCTCAGTGAGACATCTAAATACATCAGACAAATTGTACTTCAGTGTTTCCTATTTCTTTTCACTTAGAACTTATTTTTATCACATTCCTCAGTGTCACAGCGGCACTTTTAATGCAGCACTCCCAACTCACCTTTGCCTCAGAAAATGCAAAGTTTACTATAAGCTGTAATACATTTGGTTTCTGATGTGACAGTTTAGAAATACTACCTTTCCAGAGCTGGTTTTGGCATCCATCCAACAGTTCATCTCATGGTATAGCTGTATCTGACTTGCTGAAGGTATTTTGTATTCAGACCATTTAATCACATTTTGTTTTAAGTAAATTAGACCACTGGTCCCTCACATGTTATATCCATTACCTAGATTCATCTTGTGATGTTAGCACTGTTAAATTGCCAGTAGCTGCTCTTATTCTCTTTGAGGTTATTAGGACTTAGATAGCAATTAAGCAACATGTCAACTGCGTTAGCGTTTCAAAATATGGGGTAAGAGTTTATAAGAAGGTTGAGTGTAGCTCCAGTCTAATGGTTAAAGCATGTACCTACATATTCTGTGGTAGATGTTTGTATATAAAATCATTTGCACGGGACAATATTGTAAATAAGGTAGAATATGACACAAAGAAAACCTTCCAAGAACATACTGCAAATATTCTGTTCTGAACTTTGCAATGAAAGTTGATTCATTAGGCAATTAGGACCAGAATCAATGCCATTTACGTGTCTCCTCAGGTAAAGCTCATTCTCTTTCCTCTCTTTAGGTTCTCTCTTTAGGTTCTTTAGGTTTAATTTTCACATCAAAAGCAGGATTCTGCATTAGGAGAAGCACTTATGCCACGAGTTTGTTCTACATGAAGACAGTTGATAGAGAAGCTGGGTTAGTGAAAAGAATGACAGGGAATCTCCACTGGATGATAGGAAATATTTACAAAGAACTTGATATAACTAAGAAAATGAATACTAGATAAGAGTCTGGAAGTACTGGAAGACAGTTACATCTTGGAGATGATTGAATACCCTGGGAGAGAAGCTGTCAAATACTGCATTTGTGAGGAGTTAGAATCTCAGAATCACAGAAGCATTTAGGTTGGAAAAGAAACTAAGGATTACTATGTCCATTCGTTAACAGTTAGTCCACCACTAAACCATGTCTCTAAGTGCCACATCTACACTTCTATTGAATACCTCCGGGGATGAATCAACCACTTCATCACTTCCCTAGTCAGAGTTTTCTAATGTTTGACTACCCTTTCGTGATTTTTTTTCTAGTTTCCAGTATAAACCTCTTGTGATTTAAACATGAGGCCATTTCCTCTTGTCCTATCACTTGTGACTTGGAAGAAGAGAGTTGTAGAGAGTGATAGTCTCCCCTCAGCCTCCTCTCAACTAAACAACCTTAGTTCCCTCAGTTGCTTCTTACAACACTTGTGCTCTAGACTCTTAACCAGCTTCATTGGTCTTTGGATGCAGTCCTGCACCTCAAAGAGTTATTCAAAGTCATTCAAACTTTCCTCAAAAGGAGCTGGAATGAGCAGAATGTTTGTGGCACCTGGATTGAAGAAGAGAACAGAGGTCTGCAACAATGTATTTATGGGCTGAGAAAAAATATCACTTAAAGGAAAGGGGGAATACATTATTCATGGTGGGAGAATGTTGGATCAGTCAAATCCCATAAAGTCTGGGGGGGAGGGGGGTTATTAATGTATTTAGTCAGATACTTATTTTATTTTATTTTATTTTGGTTTATTCTGGTTTATTCTATTCTAGTCTGTTCTGCTTTATTTCTTTTTATTTTTGGTTAAGTTAGAGAGGACTTTTTTGCTGTTACATTTTCCACTGTTCATCTGTTTATTTGTTTAGATGCAATGGGAGTGGCACAGAAAAAATATTGGCTGGTGAGCTATGCCACCATAAGCACAGCTGAAATAACAGCCATCCCTGTCCTGAAGCTGTACGTGGTATTCTGTCCTGTTTGTGGGAATGCACACTCTAAATTTTTGCATCCATCACATAACTTTGCCAATACATTACAACTGACCTTAAAGAAATATTTGGTCAGTGATGTTAAGGGTGGGTGTCCCTTCACCGTGTACATTTACTAGCTATGCACAAAAAGTAATAGTAAAGTTGGGTTGTATTTCATAATCTGTCTTGTGATCATTTGACCCATTGAGGCTCATTGATGCTAATAAGGTAAACCAAAGAGTGTTGCTGCTTAACTTTTAATTGTTAGGGAAATATTAATTGCATATTCAAATAAAGAGAGAGAAAATGTAAACTTGACTCTTCAAACACAAAACACATATAATACCTTGAGAAAATGTTTTTCAGTTACATCAGCTCTTTCATAAATTTAGTCGAAGAGTAGCTTATAATTGCATGATTTGTTTGCCTAACTATAAGCACCCTCTGAGACTGCCAGTGTCTTACCTCAATTTTAGCTGCCATTTTGAAAGGCTACGAGTTCTCTGCAGGTACTGTGTCAAATCTTCCAGCCTTATATGGATTTTTAATCAAAAAAAAATATTGCTGTGATTAATATAGTCTATTAGAGATCCTAAAGGAATAGAAGGGGAATAAATCCACTCATAAAAATGTTGACATAGATATAGGTTGCTGTTAATCTTTTAGTTCATTATTAGCTATCTGATATCTTGCCTTCTCTTGAAAGAGAATAAACCTTATAATATGCAATTTTTACTTTATTCATGTATTAACAACTTATTCAATAATATGTATTTGTCCAACATACCATAGCATTGCGTTAGCAGCCTGGTAGGCACAGACTGAATTTTATCAATACCTTCAAGGCAGTAAGATGAAAATAACTTGAATAATATTAATTTGACCTAACAATATCTCTAGTGTAGAAAGGTATTCTTTTCCCTATTTAAAAGGAGTCATTAAGAAATCCCTCACTTTTGGGAAGAGATTAATTTCACCTAAATTGAGTCATCTGAAATTTAAATGTGTAGCTTAAACTAGTTTTCCTGGCTCCCTCTGCAGGTGATGGAAAGCCATTCTTCTTACCCATTTTGAAAGCAAACTTGTACTCTGGAGGATCACATTCCTCTCCACAATTATAGATAGATTCTAGATGATTAATTCATACTACCTTTAAGAGAGACAAAGTGAATGTCAGAGACATTATACTGAATGCCTGTATTCTTCTTGGGAAGACTCTGAAAAGAATCTCAGATTCCCAGAGTGTTAGTCCTTGTATCACTAACTTTAGGACTCTATGGGGTACTGATTGAGAGGGTATTTTCATTCAGGTCTGTGCTTCTTTCACATCTATCAGACGACAGGGACAATATTTTGTGAGGGGAAGACTTAGTGGAATGAGGTGGGTCTAAAGAAAGGAAAATGCATAAAGAAAAGATTAATGTGATATCTTTAGAGTACAAAACGTGACAAGAGAAAGAGTTAGCTGTCATTCTTAGGAAAAAACACTTGGACATAGTATGCTTTCACTCCAATAATGAAGAATACGCCTTGAAGAAGAATGAAATCTACATACATACATATATATACACACATATGATGTACACTACATATGTAATTCATGATTTTTTTCTTCATGATATTATTTTATCAGGTGCTTAATGATTTTTTTTATATAATTAATCATGGTATTAAGAGCAACATATAAAACGGACACAAAGCTGAGAAATAAATGCACTTATAGGAATAAAGTTCAGATACTACTGGAACCTAAGAAGCCTACACAGCATTGTTGTCAAATAAATGGTCTATTGTGAATATAGATGTTGAATTTTTCTCTTACAGGTTGTCAGAGCATATTATTTTATTGTCAGAGTTTTACACTTGGAGAATTTTTTGAACCTCTGAAAACATAGTTTAAAAAATGAGATCTTGAGGCTAATTAACTTTTAATTTATGTGTTAGTATTATAGACCTCATTATTTTCTGTCCAATGATACATACTCTATAAATAATATTTTCTATAGAATAATAAATCAGAGTGCAGACTGTCCTCAGAAGCTGATCTGATCTTTCACCACTGTGTTAAAAAGGCAGACGATTAGATATCCTCATAACATTGAGAAAACATGTGAGAGCAACACCACCAGTAAGTTGAAGAAATATGAAATTAGGTAAAGTTGATCAGTGACTATTCAGAAGAGAGAATGGAAACTTTTCTGGTAATTTTTTAAAGGAAAATATAGATAAACCAAAAAGAATGTTAAAACAAACAGTCTTGAAGTGTTCTTCCTTTGGGAAAAGAAAGTAAATTCTCATGGTGCTCTATTTAAAAGGAGAGTGTGGATATTGTTATTAGAAATCTAAGGCAGCTTGCCCAAGGTTTTTACAGCCAGTCTTCACAGGGCTTTAAAAAAAATCTTCAGCTCCTAATGAAAAAGAATTACTTAATGAGATCACCAATGAGAAGTTTTCTTTTCTTAGAAAGAAGCAGAGAGAGATGTCACGGCTAAAGAAAAGAGAGACACTGGTCTACTTCCCAAGTGGGTTTGTAACCATAGGGATATATTAGACCTCAGATCACAGAAGAATCATAGAATTATTAGTTTGGAAAAGACCTTGGAGATCATCAACTCCAACCATCCTTGTCTACTATTAAAGCATGTCTCCAAGTACCTCATCTACACACCTTTTAAACACTTCCAGGGTTGGTGACTCTACAACCTCCCTGGGCAGCCTGTTCCAGTGCTTGATAACCATTTCTCTGAAGAAATTATTCCTAATGTCCAATCTAAACTTCCCCTAATGCAGCTTAATGCCATTCCCCCTTGTTGTATCACCTGCCACTTGGGAGAAGAGATCAACACCCACGTCTCTGCAACTTCCTTTTAGGTAGTTGTAGAGAGCAATAAGGTCTCCCCTCAGCCTCCTCCAGGCTAAACAACACCAGTTCCCTTAGCCGCTTCTTGTAAGACTTTTTCTCCAGCCCCTTCACCAGTATTGTTGCTCTTCTCTGTATTCACTCCAAGACCTCAATATCTTTCTTGTGGCGAGGGTCCCAAAACTGAACACAGTACTCAAGGTGCAGCCTCACCAGTGCAGAGTACACGGGAAGAATCACTTCCCTGGTCCTGCTGTCCACACCATTTCTGATACAAGCCAAGATGCTGTTAGCCTTCTTGACCACCAGAGCACACAGTTGATGTGTGTTCGGTCTGCTGTTGACTAACACTCACAGATCTTTTTCTGCCAGGCATCTTCCAAGCCATTCTCTCCCAAGCCTGCAGAGCTACATGTGTTTATTGCATCCCAAGTGCAGGATGCTGCATTTGGCCTTGTTAAACCTTATCCCCTTGGCCTCAGCCCAATGATCCAGCCAGTCCAGATCCCTTTGCAGAGCCTCCCTACCATCCAACAGGTCAACACTTCCTCCCAGTATAGTGTCATCCACAAACTTTCTGAGGGTGCATTCAATCCCTTCATCCAAGCCGTTAATGAAGATATTGAACAGGACTGCAATCGGCACTGATCCCTGGGGAACACCACTTGTTCCCAGCCTCCAGTTAGATTTAACTCGATTTATCATGACACTTTGGGCCTGACTGTTGAGCCAGTTTTTTACCCAGCAGAGGATATGCCTGTCCAGGTCAGTGGTAGTCAGTTTCTCAAGTAGGATACTGTGAGAAGCTGTGTCAAAGGCTTTACTAAAGTCCAGGTACACTATGTCCACAGCCTTTCCCTCATCTATCAAGCAGGTCACATAAGTACATAAGTAATGTGTAAACATTTGCATGAATGAAAAGAGTTGAACAAGATTTCTGGAAAATGATGTCTCGGACTAGTCAGAAAAATACAACTAGAAAAAGAAAGAAGAGAGACAGAAAGGTATTGGGATTTTTCTTTCTTACCTTTTCTCTGTTTATTTTATGTGAAACAAGATTATGAAATACTATATAGCTAGTGTTTGTTAGACCCACGCATATTTTACAGAGACTGTTGGGAAAAGCTCTCTCCATACTTAGCCTCCGTGTTTAAATATAGACACTCACACACTTTGGATGGTAGTACATATAACGATAACCTAGTTACTTGATGGCAGTGTTCAGGTAGACCTCTTGCTTTTCCAGCTAGATTCTGCTCTTAAAGAAGCTGACTTTGTGAGAAATGAAGAATGGGGTTTCTTCTAACCATTAAATACTAAAAGCTTAAATGCATGAGTAATAACCCAAGGGTTCCCCTTTAAGAAACCTGGCATACTAACACGACTTCTGTAAAAGAGTAATTCCACAAAACCAGATTGTTACTAAAAATTGAAAGACTGCTTTCTAAAATCAAACATCCCTTCATACTCAAACCCAAAAATTGACAAGCAAGTAAGCATGATTTTTTATAGATTCCCTCAGTATTAATAAAGAAATGCAGAATATACCACGAGGTGATTTCTCTCTTCCTTTATAATACAGTACATAAAATGTAGGTACTTATTTTGTCATTGACCTTCATCCTTAAAATCTATCCTTACAACCTCAGAAAGGCTGAAATGTTTCCAGTTACAAATTAAACACCTGTTGAGTTATATATAATAAAGGCAAAATGAAGTGCATGTTTTCTTCTGTAAGTTAGTTGCAACAGTGTGTTGAGTATTTGATTACAAAGTCTACCATCTGCTACACATCTTTGATGTTCTCCTTTCAGTAACATAGCTTTCTTTCATAACATCTTCTGTTCAAAACACTAGCCTAGTTGCAAGAGCCATGGAGTTGTCTGCCTGTCATACCGGCTGTAGGAATTACAACCCTGAAACAGCAGCACACTCTGTACATTCCTGTACAGGCAATACATACAAGCATTTGAGATTTTGTGCTGCAAGCAGGTAGCAAGTCAAAATTAATACTGACAAAAACAAGACCCTATTCCACATATACAGTAAAAGACAAAATATCTGGAGATGGTAAGTTAAGTTAAAAATCACATCCTGCAGCACTGGTGCAGTGCAGCTCAAATATAGAAGGACAAGTAATTTAAACTGTTTGCCTGGGGAGAATATTTTCACTTGATAGTTCAGTAGAGGACTGAAGCACCTACAGTGAGAAAATGTAATAGTATGTAGTCGATAATGATATTAGTGTTGAGAAAAAAGTAGCATTTTTATTGAGTTCAGTAGGGGTTAAAACTATAAATTGTTGTTTATTTTGTGCTGCTTCACAAAAACACCTGTTGACATTGTAGAACTTCCACAAATTTACCTTCCCTTAGAATTTGCTGGTGACTGTAGAGTGTTTACAGACTGGCTAAAGAAAGAAAACAAGAAATAAAACCCAAAACCCCCAAACAATAAATGGATGAATTAAAGAAATACATTGTCACTGAGTAGGTGATTGCAACAAAGAGTTAAAGGACAATTCTTAATTCTAAGGGGGCATATAAAATGTAGAATGCAATATTAAGAAAGCGTAAATCAGCTGTTGGCTGTGGTTGCTTTCAACATAAAATGTATGTTAGATATTACTATTTTAATTTGGACTGTTACTGAAGATGGCAAGGGGTCACAACAGCATCAGAAGATCTGTTTACCAACAATTACAGCAAGAGAAGAGCAGGAAGAACAGTGTAGGGAATACTTACAGACTGTACAGTTTTATTATGAAACAGTCTCACAGTGCCGATTATTGTTTGTTCAAGGACAAACACTATGCAAAGAAACTGGGACACATAGAGAAAAGATGTACAGGTCAGTGCAAAAAGCTCCTCATGGGGACAATACCTGAGAATTCCAGAATCATCAGCTTGCAGACGACAGCACAGAGTCCACAGAGAATACCTTAACATCTCTACAGCTGTTTAATTTAGAAGTTATTATTTAAATTCCTTTGCAAGTGAAAGCAATGCAATATAAAATTGAGCTTGATCCAGAGTCTGCTGCTTGTATAATCTCATGGCAGGTTTGTCAGAGGCTACTTAAGAAGGTGAAATTGCATAAACTTTAGTGTTTCTAAACATATACTAGAAAATCCTCACTCCCCTGAGTGTTGTAATGGTGAAGGTAACATATAACTGTAAACAACATATGTTAAATCCTTATGTCGTGAAACTTGGAGGTCATGCATTATTTGGTAGAAGATGACTGAGAAAGATTCAGTTGGATTGGCAAAGTTTAATGTGTTTGCAGGCTTGAAAATAATTATGGACTCCAGCCCAAAACAAAAATAACTGAGTGTTTATACAATGAATACTATCTTTAGAATTGGATCAGAACTCTAGGCATGACTAAGAGCCATCGGTGTAATCTAGCTGTGAAAAAAAGAAAAAAAGGACAGATGAGTGTACTAAGCAAAGTGCCAGCAGCAATAGAAAAGTATTAATGTCATCATTCAAGGCAATATTGAGGTCTCCTTGTGCTATAAAGTCTATATGGATTTGCCTTTTCTTTCCTGATTAAAATGTTATAGTTGTTCCTCTATGTGACTGTCCTTCCTAACTGACAGAATTTTTAGTAATCAGAATGGATGTGTACTGTAAATGTAATATACATTACTCTTGTCAAAACTGCTGGCGAACAAGTGCTCAGAAAATGTCTTTTACTTCTTTCTGATTTTGTATTTTCACTTTGTCTTACTTTTGTAAGACAAAATGTCATTGTTATCCAAGTTTCCATCAATTATGACCGGGATTTCTTACAGGCTAATTAAACTATCACAAGTTTGTCATGACAGATAAATTCATATAATCTATGAAATTTTCAGTGCTCCAAAACTAGTTATTGTCCTTTTGCCTGAAGTGTAGTAACTGATCCAATGGATACTCTTAGCCTATTTCAGTGCAAAGTCATGCACAGTAGCTTAAATCACCGCCAGAGCGAAGACCATAGAATGCAGTATCATTTTGACAATGACTAATGATAGGTTAATGAATCTCAGATACCTGTTTCTTTTCCAAGCTACTGTGTCTCATGAAAGTATGAAGGCTTTGCTGATATAGTCACATCAGGAAGAGAGAGGCAGTATTTTCTTACATTTGTGATGACATGATTTCAGCATAATCATTTTTAGGAAATTTTGCACAGAGGTGTAAGGGGACTCTCAGGGAAAGTTCACCAATCCCATTTACTTCACATATGCACTATTTAACAGCAATCTTAAATTTCATTTCGCCATTCCATCATGAAGGCTTGCATTTGAAGCGTTTGCATACCCCTTCTTTCATATTAGTCATTATTCATAGAGAAACTACACATCCCAGGAGACTATGTCCTCTTTCTCAGTAGTGGAAATTCTTGAAATCCACAGTTCCAGTGACTGATAGCACAAAATTTTCTTCAGAGAGAAGGTATAAACCAGCTTATTCTGCTGGCAGTAATGGATTTGTAGTTTTTGTAGAGACATTTCACATGGAAGTTATAAGACTACTTAATGTGTAAGAATTAGATTGGCTCAACAGATATACTGAAGGCCTCCTTAAGACTTGACTGTTTTAACGTTACTGTATCCGTTTAGTACTCTACTAGAGTAATAGCTCTAGATGGATACCATCTGATCAATGCCTTGATATTTATTCTTTGTAGAAGGTTATTAGAAACACTGAAAGGTTAAACAACAATTAAAAAGAACCCAACAAAACAAAAACCATACAGTGAAACACACCTAGGTCTCATCTAGCGGAATTAAGATGCAGCTGGTGTATATATGTATTTATAATCATGGGATACAAGAAACACTTTCAGGTTCCTTAGCCTAGACATAACCACAAAAAAAATATTGAGAGACATAAAGAAAAGCTATGTTTCCGGGGAAAGAAACTGCTTGCCTGAACTACCTCAACATCTTTCAAGTCTAACTTCTAAACACAGATTTTGCAAATGGCTATTATATTCTTATGGGTGTAGACTTTGAAGTGCAAAGACTAATTTATCGCTTCTGTGGAAGAAGTACTGTAAGTGCATATAAAGGAAGATACGATGTTCTTAATCATAACTTAAAGTGCTGTGAAAGTTCAAGAGCCAAGGCAACAGTCTTTGGGAGTCAATTTTTCAACTAAATAAACTGTACATTAATTACTTTTCTGTAGACGTAGCACTTTGTGACATGGTTTAGTAGGCAAGGCAGTGTTGGACTGACCTTTGGACTTAATGATCTTGAAGGTCTTTTCCAACCTTAATTATTCTAATTAATTATTCTAATTACATGATAAATATTTTAGTATAATTTTTGCAACTGTCATGTGATTTTCTTGCAATTTCATTGTGCTTACTATACAATTACATAGAAAACAACTAGTGAAAATAAAAAGTGTATCTTTTTGCAGTCTATCCAATCCAAATCTGAGACAATAGAAAGTGATAGAACTCAAAGCACCTAAATGATTAGCAAACACACAGCAAGATAAATTCATAAACATGCTATATATTTCCCCAAATGGTTTCTTCACTATATCAGAGTACTTATATTTTAAGTCACTGTATTGTGTTGTCCAGGATTCTTTTCTGTCATTCAAGGTATTTCTTCTGAAATACATAATTTCTCTTCTATGTATCTTAAATTCCTTATCCTTTTTTCAACTACTTTGTACTGGTAATTTCTTTTGACCCAAGTGCATTTCCCTTTTAAACACAGTCACCTTCCCTGAAACATTTTGGCTTCCCTCCCTCCCAGCTTTTCTTCCCTGCTTATGTTCAGGTCTCATATGGACCATCCTTGAGCGAAGGCCCATTAAATCAACAGAGAAGTTTCCATTGAATTTTAAGGTATGTTTACCTTTTTTGCCTTTATTTCACTAATTTATAGTAAATCCCATTGACATTCTAGGCATGACTTGTTGAAAAAGATACTATGAATTAAAGCAGCAGAATATGTCCTTCAGTAAAGCTTCCCAAAGAAATCTTTGAGGTTTTTTACTAGCACTTTAAAAACAAAGTATTGAACATAATGCATTATAATGTAAATTCTATCAAACACTCTGTCATTAACATTTAGGCATCTTGTTTAGTCAACTCAATCCATCTATATATATACAAATCTGATATTTGTCTTTTTAAAAATTTAACATGCCTAAGTGCCCATAAATCAGTTATGACAATCATTGTTAAAACAATCAATAGTAAGGAATATGCATTAATTCAAATAATATTGATATCCACATGAACCTGCATCAGTCTTCTGTGAAATAAGAAAAATGAGACATCTTCTTAAAATCAATATTTTCCTTTTTATGTCATTCATTTGAAGAGTATCAATAATACATTACTTTATACCTTATGTGTCAGTGGCTCTACTTCTAAATGTAAAGATATCTTGAAAAAATATTGAAGTGAGGCAAAAGAAAAAAGTCCTCAAAGCAATGACCTGCTAAAAAGCTTGCATTCATCCATCGTATTGTGGGTATTCATCTGAACTTAAATATGTATGGACAGCATTACTGGTTGGATATATTATTTATAACTCAGACCTCAATAACAGATGCTAGTATACTACATTTGTCCTGGAGTTAAAGAGCAAGAAGAACAGCAAGAAAACTCAGTATTACCTTGATCTATCATCAGACTTAAGAACTAGAAAGTTAGGCAGGTATGAAGAACAAATTGGAAATACAAGATGTGGAATTACAACATCCATTCATCACAAAAGAAACATTTTAATTGGTTATATGTGGAAAATATCTACCTGACAGTCAGTTTCTCACTTTTCACATAAGTGCTTTGCTGCTTGGATGCCTAATCTTGTTTAGTATAGGGAAAGTAATTTGACATGAAAGTACCTAGATGGCTGCCGAAAATTAATTGCCAATTAAAAAAGAAAAATGTTTGTGCTACTCTATAAACAAGCCAACATATAAACCTTTCAGTCTTGTTGCTTTATTTATGTCTTTGTAGATCTGGTTTCAAGCTATTTGCATACAATTTACAAATTCATATTATATTTCTCCAGTATATTTATGATTTTATAGTTGTATATATTTTACCTCCATGAAAAATATTTATTTCTTTATGCTTCTGTTGCTTATTATTTAACAAAAACATTTCATTACAATTGATAGCTTATGTCTCTTCCTTAGAATGAGGCTTTTTTATTTGTAGGGCTCAAAGACAGAGGTTTATTTCTCCCCCACAGTTAAAAAAAAATAGCCAAACTCAAAACTATGAACTCCTGTCTCTAACTTTCCATAGCTTCCTCAGTCTGCTTTCAAGTGAGGATGAATACCCCAATGATTCAAAGTATAAAGGTTAATCTGAGTGGAAAATGAAGGCTTTAACAGGATTGTAAAGCTTAAGGACTCCTTTCAGTACTAAAGAGACTTTTGAAAGCAGCTGAGCCATAGAAGTTTCATGAGCACCACAGAATAGCCCCCTTAGATCTAAAAAATAATTCAAATGGCATAGCTAGCTGAATCCATCAGTAGAAATGGATATTGACTTCAATTTTCTTCCTTCTCCTCCTCCTCCCAAAATTAACTTTCAGCACATGTCAGGTATATAGAATCAATGCTATGTCCTCATAAAAAATTATGTCTAGCATAGATTACCAAATATCATAAATTTAAGGTAGTAATATAAAATTGATAGAATTTCAAAGCTTGTGTGAGTTTTAAACAGTAGCATTACTATATCTCTTTTGCAGTTAGAGAAGTTGTTTTGTTTTGATTTTAAAGTTGAAATATGTTCCCAGTGGGTGAATTTCAGTCATTTTACTTTCCATTAATAGAGAATTGGGAATGCCTATGGTTCTTTGAAGCTATTACTCTTGATATCAGCCTTTTTATTTAGCCTGCAAGCCCAAATGAGTGAGACAAGATAGGGCTCATTTGCCAAAGCCAATCCAAGAAACAGATTTTAATGGGGGCGGGAGGAATAAACAAAACAAACCAGACCCAACAACAAGCCTATAAAGCTTTCAATAGCAAGCTTTGAAAGTTGTGAATCTCTTGGCAAAATATAGGTGTAAAGTATCTGATCTAAAGATTTAACCAGCATGAAGACTGACTACAAATTATTTGGAAAGATTTTTTAGGTTTAAACTATCCTAGTGCACAATTCTGTGCACATTTACGCACTGTTTAGTTTTCTCACAAAACCTATGGTTCCATGCTAAACATGAATATCATGGAGATAATGTCAGGGACACTTTTCTGACTGTGTCCAACAGCTCTTAAATCCTCAAAAGATGGACATGTTACATGTAATAGCTGCCATTCAAAGCATGAACAAAGTGACTTATTGTATTTTCCTTTTCTCTATTAGAATGATAAGAATAATAATTATAAGAAATTATATGTACATTTTGTTGAATGCAACATTTACTGAGGAAGACAGTTGATAAAAGAACATAAATGCAGCATTATCTATCTAATCCTGATGAAAAATAATATATAATATATCTTTATATTTAAGATTTTCCAATTGTTCTTTTTATTACCCCTCTTTTTTATTTCTTATTTATAGTTCATTAAAATATAAAAGATAATAAATATCAAAACAACATGCCAAAATTATCATTTGAATTAATAAGCAAGACCTATAGATCTGCAAAATTATCACAAATTTTACAGAAACTTGTGTTCAACTAAGTCTCTCAGGCTTCAGTATCCTTCAACTTGGAGTGGATTAACTGTTATTGTGACCCCCAAAACAGTTTTATTTAAAGTATAATATTCTCTGAATCTTTCGTGAATGATCCTAGATGGTCTTCTTTGAAACTCATGTTAAAAGTAATTCCTAATACAAGAATTGAATCAATTATGGATCTATAATATGGATTACTTTGAAAGTATTGGATAATATTTTATCTGGTCTTCCTTTTCTAATATGTGACATGAAAGAAACAAGCAAAAGTGACAAACCAGTTGTCAAAGTCTTGGACTTTTAGATACATATGAAGATGTAATTAAAGACATAGAGACCTGCATGATCTTTACTAGGTGACTGCTTTTGTCTGTAAGCAACACATGAGCACAGTGATATTTCTGTGTAATACTCCATTAATTAGTTATTTTTGCACTAAAATTTTTTTATTACTTGCCCAGTTGACCATAAGAGATTTGAAATTTTGCATTTTTTCCACCTTAAATTAAATACAAGTGGCATGAGCTGCTGTTCTTATAATGCATCATAAGATCTTCACATTATTTATCACAAGACACATAAAAAATACTTATGGGACATCAATAGGTGAAACACAAACTCCATACTCCTTCATTTCAGATACCTAGTACGGCTTTTTTTTCATTCCTTCAAATCCATAGGATTGTCAGGTAGCTGTAGCTGCAAGTAGGAATAGTATTTGAAAGAGATTATCTTCTCTATGATAATCCCTACTGCTGAGGACATTATTAAATTGGTTTACAATTTATGGTCTTTTTCAACTCCTTAGTGCTGGGAGAACTTGCATCAACTACCATGATAAAACCCAAAAAAACATGAAGTATCTACACCTTACATTCTGAAGAGATTACTGTGGTCTGTGCTTTTGGACACAGATCTTGACACAAGATTTAGAAATAATTGTATTTTCCTTCTTGCAACTGAGACATACATTCATGAAAACCTCCAAATACTCCAAAGAAACACCAGAATTCTCTTAGCTATGTAGTTCACCACAAACCCATCACTTGCTCTTTACTACAGAGAGCAATTCAAAGGCCTCTGTGACTGACCTGTTTAAGATATCATGACATCCTGTGGTGCGTGATACTCTGCTAGCTTGTTTTCCACTGGAAAACGGAGCAGTGTATTGCAGAGAAATCTTGTTACACTAGTGAATCTTTCCATGGAGGGGAATTCACTGATAAATTACACCTGCAAACTCACTTAACTGCTACTTAGGACTTTGCTGTTTCTAACTCAAAACCTTTTTCTTTTATTTTACTTTCTAAGTAAGGACATCCTTGGCTGTACTTACACAAACAAATGAATAAATGAGTTAACAAACAAAATATCCTACCAATATGGTAAGCATAATCCTTTCCTAGGACAGAAAAGAAGCAAGACAAAGTTTAGTTGTTATGTAATTATCTAGTAGGAACATTGACATACCTTGACATTCGATGCTTTAGTCATCTAAATAATTTGCAAAATCATATCCAAAACTTAATTTTAAGTAACACAAAAGTAGTTATTCTTTTTAAATCCTCATTACTCTGTCTGTTCACAGACATAATAATGTTGTGAGCAGAGAACTGCCAGTGGCATTTAGCATGTCTATCTCTATTTCTGGCTGAAAGAAGACACTGTAAAAGCAGATTCATCTTTCTTTATTTCTTAGTATTTGACTTTGTCAAAAACATTCTTGTTTGTTAAATGTTTAGAGCTGAACCAAAAACTAGCATCAGTTCTAGTCTCACCTTCTTGTCTTTGCATCCCCAGAAGTATTTACAATTCTACTTTGGATGGATCAGGCTTTTCAGTACCTTTGTATATTGGGTCATCGATTGAGGATGACTTTCAGTTGAGTGTTTTGTTAAGTGTTGGGTGATCAAATTCCTTGAACAGTATAGTGATGCAAGATATGTGATCAGATCAACATAAGCATTACACTTACAACAATGTTTCTGAAAGACAGTTCCACTGAAGAAATTATTTTTCCAGTAGTGTCAAACCTAAATTGGGCCAATGGCACTTGTCATGGTTTGATTTTGGCCCCTTCAGAATATCCAGTTTTGTGACTGAGGAAAAAAAACTACAGATACCAGCATATTCCATACAGCTTCCTTCTACGTAACTAAGGGTGTAACTGGGGGTGGTGACACACCTCCTTTTCCGGGGGCCGAGGGAGCCATCTTATCCTTCCCTTCGGTCCAGACGGGAGCAGCATATTCTGCTATCTGAGGAGCGTAATGATTTATTTTCTCTTGTTAGCTTAAAATAANGCTGTGGGTGGTTTGGGGGAGGGTTTTGACTCAAACCATCACAGCACTTTACCTTTTTACATGTCAACCTTCTGCGGTTCTTATCATGCCACATATTGAAAACCAAAATAATAACTCAGGAGGGATTGCTGTATCTAGACTTTCAAAAAACAAAACAAAACAAAGAAAGAAATTGAGACTTGTCAAATAAGTTAGAGACTGAGTTATTGTTTCTACTTTTGTCACAATTTTCAAACAAGCCACTTAATGTCTATGTCTCAAGTTACACAGTAAATGAGGGGAATGATATTGGCGTACATCACAGGCCTTCTCAATTAAACCCTAGGAAAGGAGGACTCTAAAATGCAGAAAATTAATGAGGCCAAACAGTAACAGTTTTTAACAAACATTTACAAATTTCAGTATATGTTTTTAATAAGAAAGAATCTCATTTATAAGAAACTCAGTTTTAAAGAAGCATGAATTCAGGGAGTACAAACAACGCAGTGCAGCAGAATTATTCATACAAGCTTTAAGAAAATTCCTTACTGGAAGGAGTATAGCCACACTGGTGCAGAAAACCATGGAGACTCTTTACCTGTGCTGAGCTGCAACAGTTTGTGAGTTTAGGCATTACATCATCTCCACAGCTACACTGCATCTCCTGGTCCAAAATGTTCATAACTCATGCCAAATTTCGTACTTGATACCAGCAATTCCAATGCTGTTGTGAGTACAAATGTAGTCTTAGAAACAGACCAGTTTTCTAAGATTCTCCCACACACAGATAAGCAGCTAGTGAAACTTCTGACAAAATCTGTCAGACAGCATTAGCTGTCATGACTGCATCAATCCTCTTCTTGTAAAAGTCAGCTCGTGGCTGTTTTAATAGGCAGAGATGAAATCCAAGTCATTATATAACTTTTTTTTTTTTTTTGAAGAGCAGTCTGACTTTGTTCTAGATAGTAACGTGACCAAAGTGAAAAAAAATCCCTAGCTTTTAATGAGCTGTCTCAATGGTATTCATCAAAAAGCAAGCACAGGATTCATCAAAATCAGACATGTTTGTTTGTGTAAGCTGTGGTATTAAGTGGAGCAATTCATGCCTTAGTACACTGCTGATGAGAAATTGTGAAATAGGAGTGTATTTCTAATGCAAAATGTCTGCAGTGAGATGTCCCATCTCAGGTGTAAGGTGCAATTTGGAACACTATTATATATTTCATCTATATCACATTCTTCCATAGTGTCTGCCTTTCACACTGTGATTCACACTTCTGTTATTAAGCAGCTTTTCCTATTGCTGTACCGAATATGAGTTGGAGATGAAGAATATTTATGTGGCATATTAGTTACTTGTAAAGTAAATACACAATACTTTTCTATTATGAGTTATTTATTGTTTGAAATCTAATGATTCTTAAATATACCCCCCTCATTTCTAATAACAATCATTGAAGATGCATTTTTCCTGTCTACTAATTTTAATGTAGAGAACTTCCAGCTAGGTCTTCAACATTTTTGAAGAAGATGCACAAAAAGATTTCAGGGACTAAATGAAATCTTATTGAAACTATTGATGACCAAGTATTTTGCTATTAAAGTTTTTCTATGCACCTGACTTTCTCATACTAGACAGTTCACTGTTATACATCTCAACTTCGTGACACCTGGACAACTTAGTTTAATAAAAAATCTCAAAGCTCTTATACCATGTTAGGAGACAATGTTAGTATTGTCTTTATGGATAAAGCATTCATCTCTGTCTCATTTTCCAACACACAAGTTTCCAGAAGAATTGCTCCAGAATATGCCTTGATGAACAGGTTACAGTTATTTCTTAAAACAAAATCTGAATGCTATTATGATTCTCACAGGCCATGCAGTAGGAATGTTAGTAGTTTTATGAGTACAACTACAGGGCAGAGAGTAGATTTAGGTCTTATAACCTGTTTCTTAGATGCTGCCTATGTTTGAGTCCCTCCTCTGTGCTTTCATAGTTATCATCCAGCAGTATTCATCTCTGTTATAAATATCCTGTTTGCTTCTTCACATTTATTTGAAAGAATATTAAATTATTTTAGACTTAGTGTAAGTAAGATTAACTGTACATTTTTCCGTTTCACCATATATTAGAAGATATCCAGCAGAAAAAGGCATGATCACAACGGGCAAGAAATATGTAAACCTCTTCAGGCAGAAAAGGAGCTGAATCCAGGTTTCTCACAATCGGCAGGAAAAATTTAACCACTGAGCTGCTGGTTAAAAAAGAGAAAGCTTATCTGTAAAACTTAAATTATTCTTCTAATATCACAGGAGGACTGGGGGGAAAAAAATCCTATTTGCAAGTGCTTAGGCTTTAGAGGTGGGAAAATTCCATTTGTGGACACTTCATCCTGAAAATCTCTTTCTCATTACCTAAGAAGACAGAAGTGTTACGTAGTCTTCCAGTTTCTTGACATCCTTCTCTTCACCATCTCTTACCATAATTTGTATAAAGACACTAGTTAGAGTTGCTTATTTAGATATTGTAACTAGGTGCTACAGAGATGATTTTTTTTCTTACCTAGATACTTCCTTGTAAACATGCAAAAATATACCAGACTTGATTTCAGTCACTCCAAATTATTACTTCTCATTAGTATTTTCAATCAATAAAAGTAGAGTAAGAATGAAGTCCTAAACTTACCTAAACAGAATTATTAACATAGAGGTTATATTACCAATATTTTGAATTCACTCAATAGTTACATATTATCCTTCCTCACAAAGTTTTGTATTTCAATAAGTATGCTGCTTCCACAAGGTGAAAAGGACATTGCAGTCTTCAGATAGACTGTCTTGTTGGCTGTTTTGTATCATCACCTAAAGTCTGCAAGATTTATATGACATGCAGACATATAACATTGGGCTCTGATCTTGTCAGCTTTTACAAGACAAACAGGATGCAAGTTGGTCAATACCTGAATGACAGACTCCAAGAAAAGAGGGGAGAAGACTATTGCTCATCATCCTCTGGATATCAAGCTTCTCTGTGAGTCAGTACTCAACCAGTATTGCAGCAGTTTTTCAGGATAGCTAATATTAAGCATATTGCTTAGCACTGAAGGAGAATGAAATAACTGTATCTTAGATTTTGACTTTTATCTTCATAGTTACATAAATAAAATAGCCAATTCTTTAAATGTCTTCTGAAGCTCCCATAGGGAATCTCCTGTAGAGATTAATTATAGTGACTAGACTCTCTGTAACAGTTTTGAAAATAGTCCCTTTATTTAGATGCCTGATTAAAGAAGAAAGGAACAATCTTTATACTCCTACTCATAAGATTCTCATTCTCAAAGCCCTATTAGGTAGAGTTTCCAAGACAATTTAAGTCTTTCTAACTGCAAGATGATGATGAAAAACTTTCTACATTTCTTCACCCCAGCCACCTTCTTGCACATTCTTCTTCCCTTTGTGGGTGTTCTAGAAACTGAGCTGAGCTGAGTCAGATAATGGATAACTAGAGCTGTCAAAAGAAAAACAACAGATAGGTATGTCCTGGATGAGGTGGAAATAATATCATAGCTTCCTTCAGTTATACAGACCTTCTTTTGCTGTAGCACAGACTAGTAGCTTAAGCCAATTTTGGAACCTATATGTTAAGTCCATAAATATTGTATGTAGACATGAAGAATTAAGGTTTTTCTCATTTATTATTAATCTAGTATATGATCCTTCTTTTTAAAATAATCAGAATTGTTTCATATTGATAGCTTATATGACTGGTTCATCAATCCAAAAACTTAGTTTTACTATATCAAAATTGATAGAACGTGTCATTATATAATGCTCTGTATAAGCTAAATTTTCAGAAAACAAGAAGTTTAGTCCAAATGCATAAGCAAAATTTAGGAACTGGTGTACTTATGAGGTCAATTACAAGATGGTCAGGACTGTGTTTATTTACAAACAATACTAATTTTCTGTGCCTCTGAACAAGACAAAAGTCAAGCAACAGAAACACACTTCTCTACTGTCAGCTCTAAGCCCATTCAGTTCTCACTTGGAGTTTTCTATGTTGTACATCATTCTCAGGCAAACTTTTAACACCCCTGCATTTGCCAATTCTCCTGCGCCTTTTCCTGTCCACATCCATATATATATTTGTTTTGAAATCTAATAATATTCCTCATCTTTAGGTCAAAGAAAGTACTGTTTTAGTCTTCTGATTTTATAAATGAACCTGACAGTTTTTCAAATTTCTTCCTTAAATGAAAAATTTTTATAGCCATCTACATAATAATATTTCCTCTATCCATCTCTTGTTTGCATCTTAAAAAACTAATGTCATCCACAAATAAAAACAAGAATAATTTAAGAAAGAAAAAAAAAAACACCAAAAAGAACCCCAAACCCTATGCTATTTGGACTAAATTGAAGCCAGTACAGGAGTTAGGATTATAAACAAGAAGCAGCATTCTTCTGATTGACTGTTGTTCTCTTTAGAAAATTTTAAACAGTGCATTTTTGTCCACTAAAATTGCCCAGCTCTTTATTTTTCTTGCTGAATGTGTCTTTGTGCAATCCTAAATTTGGTTGATGTTTCCTGCTAATATGGGCAATATTGCACATGTACCATAAAAATTTGCAACTTCTGGTTTTAGTTTCCAGTTGTCTTTGACTGGAAAGAGAGAACAGACAATACGTAACATCTTGATAACTTTAATTTACATCTATCATAATTAATCTAGGCCATAAAAGTCAGAATTCAGCAGGAATTTCAACATTAGGGAAAAATATTTTATGACTGCTAACAAGGCCATGTGCCCTTGCAAAATACATACAGTTGCAAATTTATCTATTCAAGTTCATAAATGGTAGAAACTCAGCGCCCAGACAGGGATTTGACTGGAGAATAATTTTGTACCTTTTGCTAGCCAGTCTATACAGGACAAAATATTTTGTGGAAGAGTTTAGTTCTGTTTCTCTAACAGTTAATCTGCAAAATTAAAACAAAAAAAGTTCCTGGGAAACAATATAAAACGCTCTCTTTGTTGGAAAACCTGATGCATACATGTCATTTGCATTCAAGTGACAGGTAGATGACATATTATATTTATCTTCAAAAACACTGTATCTGCGTTCTGATCGATCTGCTGATTTATGTGAACATACCTAAGGAAGTTCATACATAATTCTGGAATGGCTCTCCACAGTGAAAGTTAAAAGCAAACAGCAACAAAAACAAAGCCCATACAATCAAACAGGTGAGTATAGAACCTCCGAGAGGAATTACAAACAAAAAATCTGTCAAGGTAAGCAAAGATGCTATCAATTATAAGGGAATTAATCTGTTGGGAGTGAGAGGTTAAAAAGTCAATGAGGTGACAGACCTACCTCAATGTTATACCAACATTCTTAAACAATCTCTGCGACATGGCGTATAATCTTCAGGACGATAATAAAACCAGTAAATCAGCAATAACTGAGTACTTGACTTTATTAAGTTTCACAAATGGTTTGCAATCGTATAGTAAAATTTTATGACTCAAAATAGTTATAAAAAATTAAACCATTTGGTCCTCATTAAATTAATCCAAATGTTTAAATTATTATTTAAGTTGTATTAATAAGCCTTAATGAAACACTCTTTCTCTGATCTCAGAAACTCTCTAAATTCATCGCAAAATGTACTACCTCTTTTTTTGTGGAGAATTTTTTTAGTGGCCCATTATAATTTACTGATCTGATTACACAAAGGTTAACAAAGGATAGATTGTCATCTCTTAGGTGTCTGGGCTTTTTTTGTGAGTTATATCCTAGTCTTTTATTTTGTTTTCTTTCTTCCATTTTATTGACAGAAATCTCTTTTCTGCAGACATTTCCTTGGCCTCTGCCATATTGATCGTTGCTGTTGAGTGAGAATGAGTCTTCTGATTGCACTCTACTTGAAAGACTGTTAAGGCAAGCCTGGAGATGCTAAGCAGGTCACTGGACAGTCCTTCATAAATATTCAGCGGAAACAAACATTGTGAAAGACACTAATGCTGATAGAATTCACAGATGTGCTAAGTAAGAATAAAGTATTTCCTGCAGAGAGCTCCTGTAGGGATTATACGGCCTTCTGCTTTAATGAAGTTACACTTCTGACTAATGGCAAATGATGTTAACATTTCCCTTTCAATGCCAAGAACTATTTTTTATTGTTCTTAAAAAATAGTAGGGTAAAACAAGAAGAATTCCAAGTTGAATTACAAGTATTTATAATCATTCTTAGGAAGAGGGTGCATCCTTACAAAGTGAATTTCTATCCAAAGTTTAGAAAAAAGTCTTTGATTATTAGACATAATATTAGCAATACAAGGGAGTAACATGTTCATTTATTCCACTGCTATCTGAATGATAGCAAAAGCATATGTAAAATTACAAATAAACTTTCCCCTGTAGAATGATTTCATAGAGATCAGTAGAAACACTCCAACTTTTCTATTGAATTATCTGATGAGTAGTCCAATTAATACTGAGGATTTTATTCTCCTTTAAATGTTGTGTATTAGTTTAAAAATAAAAAGTCAAAAAGGAAGAATGTTTTCCTGCTTTCCTGTCTAAGTGTCTGTATTCTATTAGTAAAAGTGAGCTTATTTTGCTTCTAGTCACCATACCACAATGTTAATATTTTTTTCATTTTCTGTCAGGGGAGTCTTTCTAGACTTTATCCACAGTTCTCGCACCAAACTGAGGGAATCGTCCTTAGTCTTGGCCACTCAAACAGAGTGCCACTCACTGGATTGAACAAATAAATATGTAGATATATCTTTAAAAGCATTTAGCTAGAGCTCTGATCTTGTAACATGCTTGACTTGAGTATTTTCAATGGTTTCAATAAGGCTACTCAACAACCATCAAGTAATAGTGCAACCAAGGATCATAGAAACCTATCCTATTAAAAAGGCCCTTAGTCTTTCTGCTAAAAATATTTTCCTATTTGAAATTTTCATCCTTTTAACTGTGCCTAGGAAAGAGTGAAAGCTAATTGTATTTATTTCATTAGACAGCTTTTTTACATAGACTGTTATGAAAATTCATATACTGAAAGTTATATCAACTTGGTAAGAAATTTCCTAGGAGAGAAAAAAAAATTGAGGATTTACGGGTGTGCACACAGACACGTGAACTAACCAGTCTAATAGCAATGAATCAGACAAAGACAAGAGGGTGTTAGATTCTGTCAACCACCAGAAAGTGTCTACTCAAGTGTGCAAATGTGCTATATCTTTTAGCATGACATATTGCAGGAGCTATAGATTTCAGGAATTAACTCTTGCTAGTGTCTGCATTTTCCTCTCTGCAGAACGTACTTTAAAGCCAGCTTGGTTCAAAGGACAGTTAAATTTTGGCCCAGGTGACATAAACAAAAGTTTTACAGTAGAGGAAAATCTTTTCTGTTGCTGTGGTTGATCAGTTACGTTGAGGAGCAGTAAGAAAAGCTACTTTCAGGTAATGTGTTGTAAGATTTATCCTTATTATTGCAGACATCATTTTTAAAAAGACCTCCCCAAAAAAAGTTGACAAGAAACATTAGGAGGAGCTAAACTATAGATTTTGAGAGAGAGAGATGAAGAGAACTCATGATTCCATTTTATTAGCCCACCACAAGAGGATGGAAGAGTTCTGAAAAATACTTTTGATTAACTGGAAGGACAAATACAAAGCAAATTCACTGATGCTGTCAGTTTTCAGCAAGGAACTAGACTTGCCTGTGACTTAATTCTATCCAAATTTGCAAGCCTTAAAATCTTCAATATCAACAACAAAATGTAAGAATCTTTGCAGTTTCTTTAGACATTTAGATAAATAACTTCTGTAAATCCAATCTTGTCACGTAGATTCAGCATAGAAAAAGAAGACAAAATATTTCACAGAAAGGTCATCAGGCACTGACAGAGGCTGCCCAGGGAGGTAGTTGAGTCACTGTCCCTGGTGGCATTTAAAAGACAGGTAGACAAAATGCTCAGCGACATGGTGTAGTAGCAGATAGAAATGGTTAGACTTGATGGTGTAAAAGCTCTTTTCCAACCTAGTGATTCTATGATACTATGATTTTTGGTACAAAACAGATTAAATGTCCTCCAGAAGGACCTGTTGCTTTTGGTTTACTTTATGGGAAATCTCAATTTTAAATGTCTGAGTTAGGTAAGGTGAATCAAACCATCATATATCTTAATGACTGTCATGGTGAAGACTTAGACTAACTTATTACTATTTAATCACTAAGAATATGTATTTCACCAATCTGTTTAGGCAATCACATTGTCCAGTAAACATTTATTCAGCATTCTAGTTTTATTTTATTTTATTTCTTTTTTTTTATTGTGCAGGAAAATATTGGGAAATTTTCATTCACTTACAAATTACATCTACTCAATTAGAATGAAAATAAAGCTAAATTAAATGTTTAAAAATGCCATTTTTAGATTCTTTTTATTACTTAAGTAAAACCATTGTGCTCCAGAAATAACAATAAAAAAAATATTCAATTAATCTTGCCTTGGAAACTAATTGATTTATTATGTAAAACATATTATCTATTCTTCAACAGCTGATTGATTTTCTTCATGTAATACCTCTCCCATCCTACACAACCTACATTTTTTTCCCTCCTCACAGAACAGGAGAGAAAAATACTCCTGGCTCTTTGACTTCCTATTAGTTTCTCAGGAAACTTGCGAAGAAGAAAATATTTCCTTCACTTGAGGAAAAGAACAAGTCTTAACATTTTGCTAAATACACCTATACACTGTTTCTTATTACTTAGTATCTTCCATCATCTTAGCAGACTAGCAGCAGTACTTTTTTTTTCCTTAATTTAAAATACTTTGACAGTTTGTCGTTCAGTTAGGGAAAAATAATTGCTGTCATAATTTATGATTTAGTTTTAAATGTATTTATGTTAGTTTTTTTAATACTATACATAAAAAGCATTACAGGTGTATTTAAGCCTGTAGGAGGCTGGACCAACAAATATCTGAAGATTTTTTTCAATCACACATCAGAGCAACCTGGTTGTTAAAACATTGCAAATCGTTTTGTTGAAGCTACCCTTGTATTTATGTACACATACGTTTTATATATAACATATATTACTTATTTCTATTACATATGAAATAATTAATAAATAAGTCAAAATTCTTTATCTAGTGATTGGTCATCCTGTAACCAAAGTTAAGCTGGCAAAAAACAAGAGTATAGAAATGAGGAAATCATTTTAAATAAATCCAGATTGTGATTGTCATTACAATTTCATGTGTGCAGGTTAGCTTGTTAATATTTGTCTTCAAAGTCACTGATATATATTAACAAACCCAGGCATTGTATAACATTTGCAAATATACAAGTAATATTTCCTGATTTTCATCTTGATTTGTCTTTGATACTTTAAATTATGATTGCCTATATACAAAGCTTGTGAAAGGAAAATACCTTTGACATGGGCAGTGAAACCTGATAATTAGGCAGTGAGCATTCTGTGGCCTCCTGACATTCATGCAAACTTCATTAGCCAGTTATGTTTCTCTGTAACTGTCATATCACTACCATTAGACTCAGTCCCAAACTGTATATTTGCATTGATTTTTCTCTTACCATGATCTATTCAGAAGTTAAACTTCAGAGGAATAACAAACCTTCATTCTAAAATGAAGGCTGCCAATGGATCAATGGCCAGATGGAGATTATTGAGAAGTGCTGACCCTCAAGGGTCTGTATTAAGACCAACAACTCTTTAATATGTTCATCAACGGTATTGACAGTTGGGTTGAGTGCTCCTTAACAAGTTTGCAGATGACACCAAGCTGAGTGGTGCAGTTGTGAAACCAGAAGGATGGGGTGTCATCCAGAGGGACCTGGACAAGCTGGAGAAATAGGCCCATGAGAACCTCATCAGGTTCAACAAGGCCAAATGCAATGTCCTACATCTGGGTCAAGGTACCCCCTATTATCAGTACATGTTGGGGTATGAAGGGATAGAGAGTAGTCCTGCCCAGAAGGGCTTGAAGGTACTGGTGCACGAAAAGTTGGACATGACCCAACAAAATGTGCTCATAGCCCAGAAAGTCAACTATATCCTGGGCTGCATTAAAAGAAGCATGGCCAACAGGCTGAGGGAGGTGATTCTGCCCCTCTACACTTCTCTGATAACCATACCTTTATGACCCTGACTTTGTCCAATCAGTATATACTAGAGCAATATGAAGTGTCTCCAGTGACTTCTAACTTTCACAGGAAATAATGCAATTTGGAGATGTCTAAAAACATGGACACTTGCTTGTAATTAAGGAATGCAAAAAAAAAACCCATGGAAAATACATTTTTCAGCACACTGAGAACTGGTTCTGCCTTCACTAAGACTGAAAACAGTCCTGACCTTTTTTTTTTTTTTTTTTAAATATCATCAGCACATCCATACTGCTAAAGTAAAAAGGAAAAAAAAGAGTGTTCCCTTGGATGCAGAGTGCATGCAAAAGTTTTACATGTTTAAAATGCTTTCTTTTAGATTATGTTTAATAAATGTAGAATATGAGAAAGTCAGAATTCCCTTCTTCCCTACTCCCCTTCACAGTGAAGATAATAAAAAGTTTTCCTATAGAAATGAGCTACAATAGCTTTCAAGAGCACTAGGACTTTGTAGACAAATGCAGAGTCATAACACACAATAGTTCCCCTTCGACACTGGATGCAATAATCATTTTAATGAGAAATACAATGACTTGTCAGGACACTGGAGCTAGTCCCTTACTATATTAGAGAAATGTTTTGTGAGTTTAAAGTTTACCGTAGGCAGCCTCCCAGACAGTGAAGGAAAAAGCCTTCACTTAGTGACCAGCAGTTACAGTATCTGGTGTGTAGAACACAATGGGTGCTCAACATTGTCCTGTGTGTCAAGTAAACAACTCTGAATCAGAGCATTCCAGTAGAATATGAGTTCTTTAAATTAAAGTCATGCCCTAACATTGCTACAGAAACTGCACAGCACTGAAAGGATTAATTTAGATATAGTCCAATGAATGCATACAGAAATTCACCCTGTTTACTTAAACAAGTCTCATTGCACTCACATATTTAGTGGATGTTCTTAAAAATCTATTTGTGTTGCACTTTAAATAGTCTGTGATTATGAAAAGAAGACAGCAATATCACTAGCTCAACATGATATCATTTTATTTATTTTGCAAAGGACTAAATATCTACTCTAGGAAAAAGCAGTGGCAAGGAGGGAAGTGAGACTGTGTA
>WAAB01000480.1:0-16169 GCA_013389865.1 Piaya cayana
TCTATGATTTTGTGATTCAATGATCTATGTAAATATCTGCACTATGATCAGATATTTAAAAAATTAACTATTTAAATTCTTGTAACTTGCAATCAGTCATCTATAGACATTGTCATACTGATTTAATTTAATTTTGTCTTTTAAGTCAGTTTAATTTCATGTATACTATTTTCCCCAAAAATTTATATCTGTTTTTTCCTCAAACAAATAATAAATATCTATAATTAAACAAATATGAAAATGTTGCAGAAAAAAAGAGACATAATGTATTTTAAGTTTGTGTTTATTCCTTGCAGTTCTGGAGTTATGTAATACTTAGGTTTTCCATCCCTTCTCTGCTCAGGTCTCTCCCCAGTTAACATTGTTCTTGCATTCATTTCTCCACATTTAGTAGCTCTATTGACACGAAAATCTGAATACTTATGTTCAAGGTTAGTACCTCAAGCTAGATAATGCTTATAGAATGAGTCAAACTCTCGATATTACTTTTTGTCTACATTGTTCAGCGTGACTTCTCTACTTATCTGTTGTACTTCATTCAGTTTTTGCACTGTCTAGAGAATTTTGCATTTTACCAAAGGTCTTTTTGCTTACAGTCCTCACCCTCTTATCCTTAAAAAACATTCATGGTCACAATATTGTTTTGTCCAGTTTGGTAGATATTATCATTCCTGCTTGAAAAATTGGATCCAAAAGAATAGGGAAACTAAAGATTCTTTGCTAAAATTCCTCATTCATTAAAAACACTTTATTTCTACGAGTTTGTGGAATCTGTGAAACAAAGATATACTTTCTGAACTGGCATAATACAAAATAAAATGATCATCTACTAGCTAATAAATAACTATAGTGGTCCCTATTGTACAAATTGAATTATAACTTTTAAAGTAAAATACTGTTCTCAGTTGCAGCCATTCAAATCCAGAGTGGGCACATGTTTATGGAAACTGCTTTCATTTATTTGAACACTAGAGGAAGGATTTCAAAATGCGCCCCAGGGCTTTATTACATTTGTATAGTTGAATATTATTCTGGAGCTCTTTTATTAAAGAGCACACATTACAGTATTTTAGGAAAGAGATGAAGCAATAGTCTTTACCTAAAGTCTTCAAATTTTATTAAAAAGCAAAAATCATAAACATTCCAAATTAATATATGAAATTATTTCTCTAGTGAGATTACTTCCTAAAAAAACCTTCAAAAGTTCAGTATATAGCTTTGGTTGGGTAGTTGGTTTGGGATTTTTGTTTTGTGTTTGGTTTGGTTTGGTTTGGGTTTTTTTTGTCTTCTCTGACATGTATTGGTATTGGATGTTAACCAAGTCTGAATTCCATTCACTTTGTGCAAGTATAGTTCTGTATGACAGAATGTGAAAATATTTTCCTCAGTATTTATTATAATTACAAGATAATTAGAAAATATGCTCAAAAATGTGTAGAAATAATTTGAAAAATATAGGTCATAGAATCATAGAACAGTGCGGTTTGGAAGGGACCTTAAAGACCATCTAGCATCAACACCTCTGCCATGGGCAGGGATGACTCCCACCAGATCAGGTTGCCCAAGGACCCATCCAACCTGAACTTGAACACCTCCAGGGATGGAGCAGCCACAACTTCTCTGAGCAACGTGGGCCAGTGTCTCAGCACCCTCATAGTAAAGAAATTCTTCTTTATGTCCAGTCTAAAACTACCCCTCTGCAGTTTATCCCCAGTGCCCTTGGTCCTGTCACTACAAGCCTTTGTAAATGGTCCACCCCCAACTTTCTTTTAGGCCTTCTTTAGGCACTGGAAGGTTGCTANCAAGTGTCGCATTTCATCTATTCTACAATTTGAACAGAGCCATCATCCAAGAAGGATTTTATATTTCTATAGATTTTTGAAAAAAACTGCTTGTACTAAAAGACCGTCTCTGAAATATTATCCACCCCAGGGACACTTCGCTAGTTACCCATGAAGCAGGTCTCTTCTTAAGGTTTATGACCAGTATCAAAAAGGCCTGGACAAGTAGTAATTTAATAGTGCTCTTTAAAGGGTGAGATCAAGAAACAAAAAGTCTTAGATTTTTATTCCCATCAACATTTATATTGCTGTTTTCCTTGAAAATAATTTAGCTTAGTTGCAAATTGTACTGAAAGTGATATAATGGGTATAGATATGTCACATGAATAAGTAAGGTTCTGATAGGTGGCAGAGGGATGATACAAGTAAGCCACCAGTCAGAATTAGTGTTACTGGTGAGAGTCAAATCAGAGGTTGTCACCTACATGGTTAACAGCTGTTGCCAGAGAGACAGTTATGCAATGCCTGTCAGACAGAAAATTTCACAATTCTGAAACAACAGGTAATTTATTTAAAGCATCAAATAAAACATTTTCTGGACTGCTGCATTAGTGCTAGATGATTATAATCAGTTAACAATGATCATACCTATATTTACGAGAAATAACAACTGAAACTTGAATTAGTAGTTATTTTTCCAGGGAAGCGAAGTGAGAGGAGCATGATTTTACCAATAAGGTATCCTTTCTTGGTGGTGAAGAGAGATACAGGTCTATTGACCCACTCATTAGGTAAGGTTGTCCCCCACAAAGAAAGGGTTTTCAGGTACCAATTTTATGCTTTTGAAAACTCTTTGATGCCTCTTGCTGAAATAGAACTAAATCAAATATTACAGGTTGATTAGCTTTTGATGAGGCCTGCTGTGTTGTCAGTAGTGGGACTCCATGGTTTGTCACATCCTAGGGGTGTGGAGCTCAGCATGTGCTTTCCAGGGATGTTTCTTTTCTTAACTGAAGCAACACGATGCCCAGAAGTTTCTGCCTCACTCCAAGTGTCACTCAGACAATTTGATCACCTACCAATTTGACCACTCAGACAATTAGACCACAACTCAAGCCATCTTTTTACTAGATAAATTTGTTCAAGTTGAAGTGCATCCTCTTGCAAAGTCACAGTGACTTCAGCATTTGCCCCATCTTGCAAAATCAGCCTTGGCAAGCCATGAATGTCTGTTGGACAACAAGATGCTAAACATTACTAATTTCCTAGGTTATTTATGTAAATTTAATTTTTGAAAGGATGAAACCCATTTTACAAAATTGCCACAACTGTCTCTTCACAAAAAAACCCACCAAACAAACAAAAAAACCCACAAAAATCCAAACCCAAACAACCTTATTCTGAGTATCAATAGAGTGGATTTAAACAGGACTAATACTATTTATACACTTTTTGAAGTTCAGTTATACTAATTTAAACTTGTTCACCTGAACCAAACATTATAAAAATTTCTGCTCCCAGATGGAATGATGTGAATGGCACAGTCTAAACCTACTTAAATTCTGATTTGCTTCCACAACTTATATATATGCATTTAAGTATTTCTTTTTTTCTTCCTCCAAAATGAAATCAAGAGTTTACTCACAGCAAGGAAGAAATGAAGGATAGTGTTACTGACTATTACTTCTTGAGAGACTCAGCGAATAAACTTCTGCAATAAAGTCAGTTGGTTTTGGTTTTGTGCTGTAAATTCAGCATTGTATTCATCTTCAGGAAATAAAATAATTAAATTATTTTTCTCCACAGAAGCATTTGGCCTCTAGGCCATTTTTCTTATTCTGGATTTGGAAAAAATAGCTGCTAGTGGCAAAAAGCATGACAATACTTGAGATGTTAATTTTAGCTCGTTTCTACAAAATAGTTTGTACATATAGCCAGACTCACTGTCACTTCTAATCTATTCTTATATTCATCTTTGAGCTGTCATTTCTACGCTTGTTGAGCATCACTGCCGCACAATACTTCACTCACAACCACTAAGGGCCAAATATTCTCCTTCTGTACACAACAGGATTCCTATGACAGTTGTACTCATGCAAAGAACAATTTAGTTCATTGTCTCTTATAGTTATCAGTACCATCAAAGAAACTTTAGGTTGTTTTGCTGTTGGTTTTTTATGTATAAACTTGGTACCATCAAGACAAAGCAAGCACTGTATTTCTCCTTTTTAATATTACTGTATTTAGGAAAATTTAGCATATACTCTACTATAATTCATTTTCCTTCAATCGTCAGAAACATCTGAAATATTAACTGTTTGAAATACAAATATGATCCTTGAAATGTATTTTATACAAACAAAGAGAAATTCTGAGCTATTTGTGTCTTTGCAAGAAGAAAATTTTTCTTTAAAATCCTATATTCCTGATTTAAAAATGTTACTGGATTGAAAACTCTATAAATTTTGTAATATTCACTTAAAAAGTCAACAGTCAAGTTGTCAATGGCATTAGGAACTGTTCAAAACACATCAGTGTAAATTAGATCAGAATGGAATGTATTAAAAAATGTAGGCCGAAAGAAGGCTGAAATCACTGCAAATAGAAACCTAATTTATTAAAACAAATCTACTTTGCAGTAGTCTTATACTCTTCATTATAAAACCATATAAAATAAAAAGACTGAGAACTGTGAAAGTCATAGTTAATATACATTGAAATTATACCCTCATAACAGTTCTGTCAAGTTAGGACTGAAGAGTAAAACTTATTTTTATTTTATTTGGGGAAACTGCTGTTGATATCACAAGTTAATATCACTGGGATTAGATTTCTGCTCTTTCTCAGTTGGTAAACTGGTAATATGATCTGTGAATGTATGAAACAATCTAGTATGTACTTCTATAATAACATAGTATTTTTTTTTGCAATGAAATACGTAATAAATGTATTCTCTACTGTTAATATCCCAACAATGTGAAGGAAGTACAATCTTTAGCATGTTTCAACAATTAATTATGATACACTTCAGAGATAAAAAAGAACATAATATATATGAATTAAACCATGAGTAAAGACTTTCTATTGAGAACTTCTGACAGAAGATAACAGTAGAGTAGTCTCAAAAATATCATATTCTTTGCCAAAACTAAAATAAGGGAAAGTAATTATGGAGTCTTAGATATCTACTTAACTGTCCAATTATTCTCCTGAAGTTGATGTAAGCTGACGAGTACAGAAAACCAACCAATACTATTATAGCCTATAAATGTGAAAAAAAAAATTCCCCCAGAAACTTTAAAAGGTGAGGAGAAAATTTTGGTTGAAATATGCGTAGTTCTGGGTTTGCATTCCTTGCAAAGAATATAAATTAGTGAATAAATTTTATACTGTAAACTAGTATAAATTTCAAATATAAAATATTGACTAGTGTTTTCCCTAATATTGTGTTTTTCCCTCATTTTTGGACTTTGTAAATTAATGCGTGAAACAGCTTAATCACCTCAAGGATAGCCCAGAAAACTTCAAAAAGCTTCGAATACTCAGATAAATTACCTAAAGGTTTAGTGTTTTTATGCAACATACCTATGCAGCTGAATGTTATGTTCAGGCAGCTGTGGAAGTTCATCAGTAATTTTTTTTTTCCTTTTCTTGGGAATAATTTCTGTTCATCTCTGTTGAGGAAGATGTTCTAAATAATCATTTATCAGGCTTTATTTTTGGCCTGATTTAAGTATACGCAGGCCTTCTTTTTCATTATACTGAGATAATATTTGTTGTCCCAGTTTTGTCTCTTTAAAATTTATTCACTATAGATTGCAACAGACAGCACTTTCATACGGTATTTTAAGATTTGGGATGAAGAGAAGCACCACAAAGAGGAGTCTATTTTTCTACACTGACTTATTACAGATCCTTAGCCACAGAAGTTCCTAACTTGGTACATTATTTATGCACCCAGAATTAGATAAGATGAATATAGACCCCCGTATTCACTTTCATTATCTTGCCTGTCTCGCACTACTTATCTATTTGAATTGTTTGGCTGGAAACTCTGAAATAAATGATAACCCTTCAGTGTTTTTTTTTTAACCTAACTTGATTCTTGTCGTAATATTTAGTTAGTTAGTTAGTTCATTGAATTCAACATTAAAAACTTTTACTCAGTATGAAAGTGTGTGTTTCCAATGCTTTCAAAGGCAAAAGATTTCTGGACTTTGCCAGCTATCTTTTATACTTTATTTGCTTTTTTTTTCCTTGAAATAAATGTTTAGAACAGATCAATTTTTTTTTTTTTCCTTGAAATAAATGTTTAAAACAGATCAACTTTTTTTTTTTTTCCTTGAAATAAATGTTTAAAACAGATCAACTTTTTTTTTTTTTCCTTGAAATAAATGTTTAAAACAGATCAACTTTTTTTTTTTTTCCTTGAAATAAATGTTTAAAACAGATCAACTTTTTTTTTTTTTCCTTGAAATAAATGTTTAAAACAGATCAACTTTTTTTTTTTTTCCTTGAAATAAATGTTTAAAACAGATCAACTTTTTTTTTTTTTCCTTGAAATAAATGTTTAAAACAGATCAACTTTTTTTTTTTTTCCTTGAAATAAATGTTTAAAACAGATCAACTTTTTTTTTTTTTCCAGCAAAATCCAGCTTTTTAATAAATGTCACATACAATTAAATATTTTGGAAGACATGATGTAATATTCCCTTTTGGGTATTTTTATACTTGCAATAACAATTGCTTAAATTGAATAGATCCTTGACTAGAACCCTGACCAAAAGCAAAACTAGCTTATACAAGGTTATCTACATAGATAATTAGTAATATAGACAATTTCTAGCAAGATAACCATACTTCAAATTGTTTATTCCATGTCAACTGGCAGATTAATCTGATCTAGCATAGAACTGAGCCAAATAAGACCTAGAAAAGTACAATACAATTTTCCATTTAATTTTATTTCCTTCTAATTAAAGAGATCAAGAATGAGAGTAGTAACTGATAAGTTAATATCTTATTCTTTTAATTTCTCTTAAGATGTAGCAAAATAAACAACAAAACAGAATTATTTGAAGAAAATATTTTCTTACTCTAAAAATCTGTATTATAATATTTTGAATTTTCTATATAAGTTGATATTAGTGATTAGTATTTTTGGTTTGCTATACTTTAATATTATAAGGGAAAATGTACAGTAGGGGAATTCCCCTTCCCTTCAGCCCATTCAGATAGAATTTTCCATTTTGCTCCTTCATTAAGTCTCACTAGTTTCTTCGGTATTTCTCTCTATAGCACTGTCTTTTACGTTTTGAGGTAATAATTGTAAAGATCTTAAATCCACTTTTCAGCAAGTTTACTGTTTGGAAAGACCTAGGCTTTCATTCATGGGATGGAGGCTTTCTGTCACAAAGGAAATAAATTTTTTTTGATAGCTACTGTTCTATCTATTTTATAACTGAAATAAATTCTAACTGTGTTGAAGCATTTGACAAAAGGTGAAATCTACTGCTGGATAGGCTTTAACTTCTTAGAGTTGTTATAACAGTCATGAGAAAATTATACGCATTTGCAGATTGGGCCAAATCCTCAAAAGCATAAAGAAAAAAGAAAATTCAGTCAAATATTTTCCTATGGTAAAATAACGAATCATTCAAATCTATATGGAATATAATGCTTTAAGAACTTATAGGAACATGTAATTGCTACAAAAGAACTGATCGGTACTGCCTTTGTCAATGAAAGTAGTCTTCTCAATTTGGTTATATTCTGCTGTAGTGGCTAAATGTAGATTTCATTCTAATTTTATTGTCATATGCATATCTTATAAATATAAACATACTTACATTTCAATCAAGATTCAAGCAAGTCATTAAGATTTAGATTTTGCAGTAGAAGTGTAAAAATCTGATAATGAAATGTGACTCATGATATACAGTACATGTCAATACATCAACTAGAATTTTTTTTCCTTCCCTATATGTATTAGACAAACTTCTGTCCTTCTGCATAGGTTTCTGTATGGCTCACATACTGTGACAGAGGACTGGAACATTACCTAACCAACCTTTCAGATCTACGGCAATATTAGCTAAAGCTATGAATGTCCCAATCGATGTTTACTTAACCTCTTTTTAATGGCATCCACAGTCACCTTGTATTAAACTGTTACAGTGTTTCATTATTGTTGCCATCAGAAAGGGGTTTCTTTGACTGTAACCTTAGTCCCCCTTGCTCTGACTGAAACTCACTTAATGTGGATGTAAAGAACTAATTATTCCCTTCCCTCTAGCAGTAAATCTTGATAAATTTGGAGAGCAGTAACATTTCTGTACTCAGTTTTAAGTTTTAGAAAAAAAATAAGCCCCTTTTCAAACTTCCCTTTATGTACTCTGTTTTAATATGCAACTGTTAAGTTGCATTATTTTCATTTTGATCCATGAGCTGAGATTTTTCAGGAAGTGCAGTGTCCAGATCCAGATACAATTCCTCAGCAGAGGCCTCAACATTCTTGTGTAGAGCAGAAGATTCTCTTTCTATAACTTCTAGACAGGTCTTTCAAAGTTATTTGTTCACACATTGTGTGCTTTTTTGGTAGTAGAGTAACAGTTTGATTTATGGGGCATATGATCAATTTCCCCATATTAATTTCTATGAAACTGTTATTGTGCTTATCCTATATTTATGAAGATGTCTACTAGTAGGTGCAAAATGAGTCATTTTAATCCCTATTTAAGAGCTTTTACAAAATATTTCTTCAAATTCTTTGAATAATTTGAAGTTCTAATTTACAACAACAGTTAACCTCTTCTGGGGTCATATTGTTTGCAAATGTAATGAGTTTATTCTCTATTTCATCATCTATATGACTGCAGAAAATACTAACGCTGCATTCAGTGCAAGCATCTAACAAACTTTTCTGATATTTCATTTTAATAATGCTTTTTAACAGCTTATAGCTAACTTTAACAGTTGAACACTTTAATTATGATTTTCGCATGTAGCATATAGTAGTTGCATAAAGACATGATTTCTAGTGCTACTGACATAAATCACGATATTAAAAGAAAATAACAAACAAGAAAAACAAATTGCCAGACATTTGTGAGAACAATTCAACCTTATGTAGCTTTACCATATCTTTTTCAGCTCTAAATGGTCTATTATCTGAATATAAATCTGATCAAAGTAATGTATGGGCAATCCTAGAAGATCTTCAAAGAAACAGCATTCATGTCCCTTGAAGTAGTGAGATATTCTGGATATCTTGTAGCACTCCTCCTTCTGAAATATCAAGCAAAAATATATGTGAATAGTAGAATAAGGATTGCAGACTCAAGTTGATCATACACAAGATACTCTTAGTAAGTGTTTATATCAGAATTTAAAACAATCTGCAATTAACATTATTAAGATGTTTCTCTATTTACTCATTCAAAAAATTTATTTTTTTTTCAAACAAGAACAACTTGCCTTTCAGATATTTGATCCAGGCTAGTGGCCAGTTATTTCAAACTGAAGAAACAAGCAAATACTTATTGACCACTGTATGACTTTCAGAATATTTTAGTATTATAACAGATATCCACTGTCTCAGCCTGAAATCTCTGACAAGCGTGCAGTTAAGAGGAGTGGATTTTCAGTATTCCCTCAACAAAGACTTAAAAAAATAACTTAACTTATTATTTCACATTTTAGTGTGTGTTGAGATTTGTTAATAACATATTGATATTAAAAACAAGTGCTCATTATCCCACTTGAAAACTGAGTGCAAATGACACAAACTTTTTTTTTTTTAATCAAAATATATTGCCAATATAACTCAACAGCATTATGTGTACAGGTCCAGAGGATTTTTTCAAGGTTATTTCTTAGTGATACTACTTTAACAGCAAGAGTTGGAAGAGAGGGAAAAATAAACCTGTAAGCCCAGGTGGTTCTGACCTTCCAGCATTATCTTCCTTAAGTCTTGTCAGTCATTGATCCATGAAGTTGGCTGAGAATTTAAACATTTATAAAGTAAACATCTCTCTACTACATTCTTCATTTTGGTCATAAGTTACAGATTGACTCAATTTGATCCACATAAAATAAGAAAAGTTGCTGAGCCCCAGGCATCTCTGATGTGAGTTGCAAAGCTGCATGTTTTACTGCATAAATGAATAAGTAAATCTCATGGTTACAGAGTTCAGGTATCTATCAATAATCTCTTCAGGTATTTCAACCTAACTCTGTAACTGATGTACACTCTCTTCTTTGTGAAGCAATAGTAGTTTCCTATTAAGCAAAGTAATTCCAGTATTAATCTGAAAGACCAAATGACAATTATGTAACTAATCACAAACACCCGTACACATAATTTCCCAACTAATGTTATAACAGTTTCTCTCTGGGTGATAAAGTCATAGGTGGAATTCTTTCTCCCTTGGTTACATCATCCACCAATGTAAGCCTTTCTTTTATTAGATATGACATTCTTTTAATCAGAACAAATTTTCTACATTATTTGAGATGAGATAAAATAGTCGTAAAACTAGTATAAAGGTAATAGAATATAGTGAAAAAAAAACCCAAAGCAACCCAAAACCCCAAATAAAACAAGGAAACAAGAATTCTGTGTGTAAGAATCAGAAATGCTTTGTTCAACACTGCTTATGTGGTCACCACGAAAGTCATTTCACAAATCACAGGCACTGCAAGTTAGTCAATGGAATAATTCTGATCACTGGAAGCACTTGCAGCATATTCTCTGCAATAATCAAGTAAAGCAAGGACAGATGTAATAATTACTACTAAACTAATCTTTAGAATTAATATCCAAATATCCAGCAAGTGACATGGATGAGAAAAAATGTGGATGCAAACTGATGCTGAGTGAGAGATTCACAGAGTAACGATTTAAGCTTTATTTCCTTGTCCACTAATGTGTTTCAGTTCTGAATGATACCTGGAAAGCTCTGTTTTGAAAACAGAAAATGGACATATTTAATTTGGAGGGAGGTAAAAAATTGATTCAAGGATTATTCGTACTGTATGTATTTTCCTATTTACATTCTTTTCTAACTTTCTTTTCTGTGATTTGACAATTTTTATACTATTTTCATCTGTTAGCTGTAAGCTGATACATATGAGTTATTCTGAGAATCTGTTTATACTGAATATCTTGCTAAGAAATAATAGTAATTTATTTTGTATTGTATTACAGTGTGTTCTTTCAGAATATATGTCTGATCTTATTAGATACTAATTGAATATTAGCTTAGTATTGGTTGAATATATTTTAAATTCTATATATACCTTTAAAAATAAGGTTTTCTCACTATAAAATATAAAATATTCATAATTTACTTAATCTATAATATGGGAGTAATGAGGTTATTTGTGCATATCAGTTTCTCTGTGCTTTAAGCGAGGTTAAGCTATTACTGAATTTTAATCAGAATATCAATACTTTTCAGCATTAAAAGCCAAATAGTTATCTGCTATATTTTGCTTAGTTTTTTATTTGGGTTTGTAACCCATTAAAGTTAAATTTAAGACCATTTCATAAGACCATAATAGAGTGAAAAATGTATGTACTAGTGGCCGTATTAAAGACTGAATGGCTGGCAGGTATATTGATCAAGAGTGTGCTGCATTAATTCAATTATCTGCTTGGCTCTCAGCTACTTTTAAGAGGTACATCAATGGGGACTGCTTTTCTTAACCATTACGGCAGTTCAATAGTATTCTGTCCTTGTAAATTCCATTAATGTCCTGAAAGGGTTGCACAGTTCTCAGGAAATCATACAATAGACTGTAGCTGATGAACAACATGAATTGAGTCAATATTTGTAAGAGACTTGCATATGTAACTTAAAAGACTGCACATCTCCTAAATGTAACAGAGGAATCTATTTGAAATAGCAGTTCCAGTTGTAATCTCTAGTATTATATAGATAGTGGGAATTTAAATTTTTAGCTTAAAAAGCAATTCAATAAAATTTAATTTTCAATATTTCTTATGTGCATATAATACAATATAGTAAAATTCCCTAGGGATTTGTGCTTTAAATCTGCTGTGTACAAGAAAAACATTGATGATTTTCATCTTTTTTTTTTTCTGAAGCCATCAATAAATTACGTGTTAAGTTGTATTTTAAAAGGAAGGCTTATGCTAAAGTAGCTGTTATTTGTTTCCCCTTAGAAAACAAAATTGTCTTATGTTAATCACAGAGGTGTAGATCCAGGTTCTCAACTGATTTAAATAGGCTCACAAACCTGAAATAAACAAAGGTAATGTAAACGGGTAAGACAGCTGTGCTACTGACAGCAAAGACTATGAGAACAAAAGAGATTTGTATAAAACAGCTGCTGCATAAGCAATATCAATGGAGAAGACATAATGGTCCATATACAGAGCTATCAAGATTAAATGATGGAGTGACTGTTCCAGGGATAGAATTACATATGAAAGATTATCTTAAGAAAAGATTAAAGTGATAACTGATCAATGTTTGTGAAAGATAGAATGCATCAAAAACAGGCATTCAGGAGTTTTTAGTACGAAGGTACCCCTGGAAGGCAGAATACTGCACTGTTAGTAAGATAAAGATCTTTAGAAGACACAAAGTAAAAATGGGATTAAGAGACCAGGAATGTCTTTAATTGCTGGACAAACTACTGTTTTCCCCTTTTTATTCAGATTCTAATCATTCTGAGTAAAAGATTATGCATTTGCAAAGTGTCTTGCTTAATACCATCTCAATCTTGTCAGTGTGCAATTTTATTTCCACTAATTGTGCTATTTATTACAGTTCAGTTGGTTCACAGCTGACAACAGAGAAAAAATCCTCCATTGACGGGCCCACTGATCAGTGCTCATGTTTCCTTTACTGCCTATATCAGACATTAATAGAGAAACACTATTACCGAGATGTGCTGACATCATTGATAAGGCTTTTGAAGACACTAGAAAGTAAACAGAAACATTAATTTTAATTTTAAACTCCATTAGGAATTTGAGAGTAAAGCAAAATTGGTGCCTGCAGAATACAAGTGAGGCTTTCTCAATGGAGCAGCAGCTATTTATTTCGTGGTTTCAAAGGAAAATTTCCAGAAAAGATAGTGAAAGCATTTTTAAAAGATGAGACCATTTTCCCAACAAATTGTCTATGTAATTCAAAGATACTTATTTGCTACAAATTATAATAAAGTAGATGAAATCCATACTTCAGTCAGTCATTGTAAGGTACCACTAGCATGTATTGTTACCTAACACCGTGATAATTTTTATACACAGAAAAAATGTTGTTGAACTTTAAGAACTGTAACTGAAGACCTGGGTCTGTTGAAATCAGGGACAGTTCCACTATTTAATGAAAATAGCACAAGTTTCTATATCTTATAGTATTCACCTATGCTGATCATATACCGTCTGTAAAATGTTCAGGTCCAGATTCTTGGCTAAAATAAATCTCACCATAACTCACCTGAGATCGATGAAATTGAAGAAGGTAGAAGGAAATACAGAATATGTAATAAAAAAACCTAGTGGATGTGGACAGGTTCTGTTGTGGTTTGGGTAGCAGGGGTTTTTTTAGAACTGAATTTTTAAGAGATGTGCAGCATCAGGTTATAGATATTGATGATACCAGATACTGATACAATTTTTTGTCTCTCAGACTCCGATAATGACCTTGCACACTATACTTTGTCCACAGAGTATTGCCGGACATTTATTTTGTCATCTAATATGGTTATGGCAATGTTCCCCCATCTTGCAATGCTATATTTTTTATTTTACATTGTGCTTTCAGTCCATGTTAATTGACTATTTTTATAATTTGGAAAGACAGGCAATGTTTGGAACAAACTGCTTCTGTATTTCTCAATTTGTCATTTTTGTTCTCATTGTCTTTAATTTCTCCTTTAAACCTCTGTTTATTTCTATGAAAAAAAATCCCTTATGATTCCTCCTGTTATACATGGACTAACTTCTAGAAATATTTTGAGTTTTCCTCTCCTCCTCTAAAGCTTCTAAAACTAGTCATCTTCCCTCCCCACTCCCAGCACTGTGGAAATTATATGAAGATAAAAATTGTATAGGATTTTTTAGACCTTCATGTACTGTATTTTCCAACCCAATCTTCTAGCTACCTTTCATGTTTCAATATATATAAGGCATTCTGACTATAGTTCAAATAATTTATTAATCTCTTTAACGTCAATTAATTATACAGCAAAAGACAAAAAGCATTTTCAAACCTGTAAAGCAAAAGACAACATGACAAGGACAATAGTGAAGTTTCTGGTATCACACGTGTCTTTATGTAGCAGTAGTGTGAAACACAGTTGGGCAGGGAGTGAGATTGCGGATGATTATAATATGCCATAATGATAATCTATGAGGTCTGACACAAAAAGCCCTGAGACTGTGCTTGTAACTCTTTTTATTTAACAAATTAAGAAAATCAGCCATGATCACCTTCAAAATATTCCCTTCTGAGTTGACACGTAGCTGCGTATGATGCTGTCAACATTCAAAGCAAATTCATGTATCATTTTCTGAAAGGTTCTTGAAGATCTTTGTCATTTTTGCTTTTACAACTTCTACTGAAAAAAAAAATTAAAATGTGTTCCTTTGAGCACCAACTTGATCATTGGGAAGCGGCAGAAATTGCAGGGAGCCAGGTCTGCCAAGTAAGGTGGGAATTCAAGCATAATGATGTTGTTATTAGCTAAAAACTGCTTCACAATAAAAAGTGTGGTCTGGCTCATTATCTTGATATTAACTCACTGTTCACTCTTGTGCACTGATATTTTCTGACTGAGGATAAGGAAAATATCTGTATTTGAACACATACCCACTTGTACTGAGTGAAGCAGACAAGTCGAGCCTTTATTTAAAATAGTTTTGTATTTTAGTCTGGTCTTTCAGATCTTGACCCTCCTCTGAGGAGTAGCAATGAGATATCAGAAATACTTTGCTTGTAAGACTGACTGTAATTGGCTTTTTCTGCCATTTTTGTGATTCTGGATGTTGACTGTCATCTCTTTTCCCCTCTTTGTTTAAAAGGTCATAGAAAATAACCAGAAATTACACTGAAGAGACCACAATTGTCATCTGATAATTGTGAACATCAAGCTTGAACTTGGAAAACTATCACTTCATGATACTAGGCACTCTAAGAATACTTTGACCCACCCCAACTTGAAATAAATGTTTATGCTGAACTATCATCTGACATTTCATGAAGCTGTAGTGTGGGTTCGTGTATCTCTGCTTGACTGATAATGTCAGAGAATCCATCACTCAGATAAAAAATGATGAATTATTCATTAGGATTCATAAGAAAGCTGATGGTTCAAAACAACATTGATGACAGAAAATGAAAAGCAAAACATTGGAACCGCAGTTACATCCCTAGATCTTAGAGCTGCATGGTCCATACATACTGTCAGTGAATCTAATGCTTATGCTGAAGTGCATGGTACGATCTTAAAAAATACAGTTATTTTTATTGCTACAACGTACACAAGAAGCAATACAAAGTGCCTTTTTGACATCAGAATCACTGTTAGGCTATTGACAGCTTATTATTAAAAAAAAATTGATTGCCCCATATTAAGACCAATAGCATGAAGTCAATTAGGGGAGCATGGAAGAGTTAAAGAAAATGTATGGGCACTTTCAGATAACTTGCAAATCTTTGCGTATTTCATTTGTTGTACGGACAGAAGTCATGCAATGATTCACAGTTATTTTTAGAGAGTGATCAGAAATATGCAGCAGTACTTTCCAATACTGGATTAAGCTCATTGCCTTTTTTATTATAGAACCCCTCTCTTGTTACCTTCATTTGACATTAGCCAGTCTTTAAGTATTAAAAATAATTAGTGTCACAAACTATATACTTTTAACTGTTGATGTTCAAATTATTTGAAAGTTAAAGTTGCTGAAAATTTCTGAAGCTGCTTGAAGGGAAGTCAAGACATTTGCAGTTTTCATTCTGTTACTGTTCACTTAATAAATACAGTATATTGAATTGTTATGAGGATTTTAAAGATTAATGACTGAGATAGAGACAATTCCACCACAAACTTTTAGGCCCTTTTTCTTATTAGACAATACTACTAGCTGTTTGCATTCATCTACAATGATTTATTTTCAGTTTTAAGAAAGTTGTGTTTCAGTAAAGCATTAAAATCTGCAATTATTTATAAAAAAATCCTGGCTAGTTCCAAACCCAGCAATTTTTTAAAAAACTTTTTCAGCAGTTAACAAAGATACTTCTTTCTCCTGTAAATTTGTGAGATGCCTACTTGTTAGTCATGAGATCTAGAATACATGCTAGAATGATAACCTTTACAAATAAACCAAAATATTTTGAAAAGCATTCTGTG
>WAAB01000481.1:0-24891 GCA_013389865.1 Piaya cayana
TTGCTGAATCCTACGGCTACAATTTATGTACACTTTAAGTTACATTAAAGGACTGAGATGAACAAGAACATTGTTAAGCTTGTCCTTAGAATCTTGTTCTACATGATTTCATAGCTGTAGAGCTACAAAGCTCTAGTTATACTTTAAGGAGTGTTTCAAGATATTTTTGAACTTTTTACCCCCCAAAGAGATGCTTCTCCTTAGGAAGTTTTGTATAAAATACCCAGCATTACTCTACCTTTTCTCCTGCAACAGTTCTCTGCATTTTAGTTAGACCAAATCATTTATGTTTAACTGTGTATCTAATTAAAGTATAAATTAACCATGTAAGATATTTTATGTGGCAACGTATTCTGCAAATTGTGGAAGTCAAGGAACACTTCCTAATCACAACCTATAGCTACTTATATGTTTTTCTAAGGAACATATCTTTCAAAAGATATTAAATAGCCAGTGTTTCTTAAAAAGACTTATTTCCAGAGAATTACTGAAAAAAGAGAATAAATCAATTGACCCTGACTGATGGTTCTGACAGATTCCACCAACACATTTCTTAATAAAACCAGTTAATCCTTTATTTTCTCAAGTATAAGACCAAAAGGCTTAGAATAGAATAAAGTATTGGAATGACCTGATGGGAGTATTACCAAAGTAATTCTAATATTTTGCTTCTGTGGATATCTTCTGCAATATCCTTTGTGTAGAAGAACTTTTATATTCCAGAGGTCAAACTACTATGCTATGCCTTTTTCAGCCTCCAGAAAAAAAGGCTTTGGCAAGCATTTACTAGTGGATAAAGAGTATCAACATTATGGCATCTATGTTTCCATTGGGCAGAGTGCATTTACAGCATTATCTACAAAACTACAGTTCAGAAGATAGCACTGTATATGCTAGCAGCAGAGGAGTTCATAAAAATTCACTGAGTGTGCATCACATATAGCCTGTCATTAGCTAGCATTGAGCCCTTCTTTCACATAACAGTATATTCTCCAAGATGAAAAATCTACATATTTGCTCTTCGTTCAGTGTAATTGTGGAAGGGAATTGGAAATGAATGTGTGGAACTCCCAGTTCCCAACAGACTGAGTTATCTAGTGTAGACTTGATTAAAGTTATGTTAAATAAACAATTTTGTTCTAGCTTTACTTCTTTCGCATTATCAAGTTTTCCACCGTCAATGACACTTAATGTTTACACCAAATAGAAAGAAGCTTTACTTTTATGCTCTCTCATGACAAGTAGCACGTCAAAAGAATTGATCAGGAGTAATCTAACGGCATTTGTTCAGACTGTGCAATACTTACTGCATCATAAAAGCTTTATTTACTAGTATCAACAGATGTTCTCGGACAGAATGATTTCAACATAAGAGAAACATGATTTATGGATAACACACCTAGATGACCGCTCTTTGCTAGTCACCTTTCCTCTATTCTCACCTTCAAGAATGCAACTGCATGATTATCAACAAAAGCCTTATGAGCAAGGCCCACGAAACCCCAAAAGAACAGTTTTCACTTAAGTATTTTTCTTTTTTTTTTTTTTGCTACATTGGCATGCTAGTTTAGAAGCTTCATTAAAGACAAGCTTCTCTACTGTCTATCTAGCACTTGCTTCAAAATGTTTTCTACTTAGGTATTTCCACCACATAAAATATTTAGCATAGCAGAAGAACGGAATGCTGACCATTCAACATGATGTTGCACCAAACTGGAAAAATAAAAAAAAAGCTTAACAAATGGGTACTGCACAAGCTGAATGAAAATAAAAATATTATTGCTATAAAATCTGCTCTACACTTATTTTGCACAACAAAGATTAATTGATTGCATCGTGACACATGACAGTAAATGGATTCTACAGGACAACCAATGGTGTTGCACAGTGGCTGGACTGAGGTGAAGCACCAAAACTCTCCCCAAACTGAAGCTGCATCAGAAGAGTGTCATAGTGGCTGTTTGGTGATTGGCAATTGGAATCATCCACTACAACAACCTGAACCCCTTCAATACTTCAGCAGAGATGCATTGCCAGGAAATTGAAAAAGCACACCCAAAACTGCAATGGTTACATCCAACACTGGTCAATTGAAAAGGATCAATGATTCTCCCTGACAATACCCAACCATGTCTTACAAATGACTCTGCAGAAGCTGCACAAACTGGGTTTTTGTACCTCTGCCTCACCCATCTTACTCACCAGATCTCTGTCCCACTGATTACCACATTTTCAAGCATCTCAACACCTTCATGCAAGAGAAGGTTTTCCACAACCAAGCAACAGATCAAAACGTCTTTGAAGAATTAATCAGTTCCAAGATTCTAAATTCTATGCTACCAGAATAAAAAGATTTATTTCTTATTGGCAAAAATGCATAGATTCTAGTGATTCTTTCGATTAATACATTTTTTTTCTTATCTGAGATATGCTGCTTGAAAGTTGGTGGTTAAGAACTACAATTATTTTTGCACCAACCAAATAATTTTATTAGTTTCCTTCAGCAGATATATAATTAAAATATTCCTTTGAGGGAGTCCTAAAACTTTATAGCATAANCTCCCCAAACTGAAGCTGCATCAGAAGAGTGTCATAGTGGCTGTTTGGTGATTGGCAATTGGAATCATCCACTACAACAACCTGAACCCCTTCAATACTTCAGCAGAGATGCATTGCCAGGAAATTGAAAAAGCACACCCAAAACTGCAATGGTTACATCCAACACTGGTCAATTGAAAAGGATCAATGATTCTCCCTGACAATACCCAACCATGTCTTACAAATGACTCTGCAGAAGCTGCACAAACTGGGTTTTTGTACCTCTGCCTCACCCATCTTACTCACCAGATCTCTGTCCCACTGATTACCACATTTTCAAGCATCTCAACACCTTCATGCAAGAGAAGGTTTTCCACAACCAAGCAACAGATCAAAACGTCTTTGAAGAATTAATCAGTTCCAAGATTCTAAATTCTATGCTACCAGAATAAAAAGATTTATTTCTTATTGGCAAAAATGCATAGATTCTAGTGATTCTTTCGATTAATACATTTTTTTTCTTATCTGAGATATGCTGCTTGAAAGTTGGTGGTTAAGAACTACAATTATTTTTGCACCAACCAAATAATTTTATTAGTTTCCTTCAGCAGATATATAATTAAAATATTCCTTTGAGGGAGTCCTAAAACTTTATAGCATAAGCAGTTAAAAGAATGATGTTTAAACATATCCTAAGAGTATTATAATTTGTTTTGATTATATGCCTGATCTTCAATAAAATTTTACAAAACTATCAAATCTGGATCGACTCTGGAGTTCAACATGACACACACATTCTAAAAGACTAGCATTACAGAGACTGGCAGATGGGACCAGCCAGGAACAGAAGTATACAGTATAAATCAGTATGTACTCAGGCTGCTGATTTTCTGTGACTTAGAAGGAAACTTTTTTATTCATGCATTTTTTTTGCTTTGGGCAGTTTGCCATGAAAAATAGTACCAGTGAATCAGTAAAATTTATGTCCCACAGTCTGCATGGTTTTCATGATAAATCTGTCCTCTCTCATGTTGCCAGCTCCTTTAACACTGCTGCAGTTGTCAACTTTGTAGAACACTGACACAACCAAAGATGAATTGGATTTTTTCTATGTTCTACACAGGTTCCATTGATCAAATGGCTTTCTAACAGTAATTAAGTTCTAATTGCTTGACTTGCACCAAAATATATGAGGAAGCTTAGAACTTTAACTTAAAATTTCCTTTTTCCCTTTTTAACTAAGACTTTCAGTGTCCTCACTATTCTGAGCTATTTTCAGAACAAACTACCCGTGAGGGAGGAATTGCCTTCTGGTCAAAACCTTCCAAACTGAAACTAGATCTTGGTCTTGTTCCCAGTTCTCCACAAATTATTTTGAAGGAACTTCAGCAAGTCATTTACTCACTTGTCGTCTTGTTTTTTTTTTTCTTTTATCCATGTAGTATGGAAAGAAATATTTCAAAGCTGCCTTATACATGAGAAAACACACCAAATCTCATTTGAGGCTTACAGATTTCATCACATATACCTAATTAATTATGCATTACCACAATCACCTCTCCATAGAAAAGAATGTGTCACTTACAACTCAAGATTTTGGGAAGGTCTTTGACAGCTGGAAACCATCTTTTTCCAAATTCTTTTGTTTCTTCTATGATTCAGCCAGAGTAAGTCTTGTTTTGGACCTCTTCCTGCCGCTATTAGAATATTTGTAATTTTTATTCAGTCTATAAATTATTTTTTTATTCTTTTCTGAACAATGCGCTGTAGAATGAAAAGATTTAAAGATAATTTCTTTCCCTTAAGCTTGTGCTCAGCAATGAATAAAAGACATAAAACCATAGAAAAGAAACATTCAGGAAGACTGAAAGAATGTAGACTTATGCCAAGAGTGTCAGTGTGAAAGAAGCCTTTCAACATCAGCAAGCTTCAGAATCATGTTCTCCTTCCAAGATTTATTGTCAAGTATTGTAAGTGGAAAATAATTAAAATATTCAGAAATCCAAAAGCTGGATGATCCCTATTTATCTCCCCTTGGATTTTTTATTTTTTTACTTAAAACCAATTATCAAACTGGATCCCTAGAAAATAAGATCAAAAGCAAAAGGAAGAACTGTTCTCCTAGTCTGTTACATTTTATTTTAAAACCTAATTTAAACCTGATGCAGCTTAATAAAACAGAGCAAAAAGTTCAAAAGATTTTTTTTGTCAGATTTTTCTGTATCTGCCTTCTTCAGAAGCAATAATCACAGACAATTTAATGGGGGATTGCTATTAAACCTGGCTCTCACCTCTCTACTAGCTTTACAATATACTTTATGTAACAACATAAATTGCAAGTATCCTCACACAGTCAGCATTACAAGAGGAGAAATACTGACCTTCATCAATATTCGTGCTGCACTGAACTAGATGAAGAGGGAGTTTTTGAGTCATTGCCCTTTGAGAGATGCCTATTTTCCAAGCATTATCACAATCTGACAGAACAATAAAGGAGTTACAATATATGACATCTGTAAGACCTGCTTTAGAGTCTTTTTAAGGATTGCTTTAGAGTCATTCTTACAAAATCTTGATTTAGAAATGCAGACCATTCCATAAATCAGTTAAACCCTTAACAAAAGAAGCTAGAAAAAGTAAATAAAAACCAAGGTCTCCAAACCATTTTCTAACCTGCTATACAGAAAGAGAGCAAAATGTCCCCAAAATACATGATAAATATTTGATAACCGATACTGAACTCCAGATCTCTTAGCTTGCTGTCCAGGGTAATAACACAGTTGTCTGTTGCTAAATGACCAAAGAATATGTTGGCAGGAAATGAAATATTGCAATAAATGAATTAAAAATGAAAATTAAAATGAATTGAAATGCTTCCATTAAAATAGAAGTTTGCAAATGAGCACAGAAAAGTGACTTGTATGATAATTATCCAGACGGAATTTAGCCAAAATCACTTGACTATATGAATAAACGTCATGTAAATGTTATTCTAAAGAATGATTTTGCAAATCTAGTGCTTAATGTTACACCTTTATAAACAGCTGTGAGATGAAAGAAGAGAACTAGTATTTGAATGAAAACTAGCATGTATCAAGTGATTAAATATAATAACATACGTGTTAAATGAGCTCTTTTATTAAGCTTTATGCCTCCAAATAAATTGGCTAATACAAAAACCTACCAAAACCATCTAATAAATTTTGTAGATTACTGTGTTCACTTAAGAGATCATTCAAGAATTAGTGCAATAAATTAATATTTAACAATATTCATTACTCCACTAGGCTCACAAAATATTTCAGCTCTAGGATTAAAAACCTAACAAACTTACCATTAAAATAATGATGCATCATCAATGATTAGACCTACCCTGAAACACGGGATAACGTTTTACAATCCTTTTCTGCAACAGCAAGTTATCATGCACATTGAAGTCTAAGGCTACTGATAGTACTAATCTTTTAGCTGCAGATTCCTGTACAAGACAAAAGGAAATAAATAATCACTTCCTTTTCAGTATGCTGACAGCCATCAGAATTATAGGCTGGCTTTGGATATGAATAACACAGCTTAATGAATAAGCACCCCAAATAAATCCTCCATCTTGTGGTGTTCGGTTTTTATTATATCCCACCCGCCCCCCAATACATAGATATGGATTTGATAAATTCTCTTTAGTAACTGTTGCATTGGTAGATATACATCTAGTAAGATATTCAGACACCATATTTACAGGTTATTATTTCTTAATTGCAGCACTACTGAAGTAGAAGGAGTTGTTAATTCATGGTCTCAGATGAAATTGCACTGTTGTATGTTACTAGCTAATCACCCAGTTTATAGCAGATAGTTTTAACTGTGAATTCCACTCTAATTTTGCAGCAGAGTGCATAGAACTCCTTAGATCCCAGAGATGTTTAGTCTTACATTATCCTCTTTCATAAATCACAGCATTCATCCTCAACCTGGATATTAAACAATATTTGATCAGCAGTCAGAGCTCTTATTACCCTAACAATGACCTGTTCACATTCATGTATGCAGTTGTCAAGATATTTCTTTTTGTGATGGGTTTGATTTTGGACCCTCCTGAATAGCCAGGTTGTGGCTGAGAAAGAACTACATCTCCCAGTATTCCATGCTATTTTCTATGTAAATATGGGGTATTAATCAGGGAGTCAGACACTCCTCTTCGCTCTCTCTCTTCCGGGAGACCTGGGAGCTGGTGGTGCTGCTGTCAGTCTGCTCGTGTGTAGGAGCTGGGGCCTTGTGGACTCCGAGCGACTTAATGAAGTCCTGCTATCTGAGGAGAGTAGTGATTTTCTCTTGTTAGCTTTCTCGCTGTTTTTTGGATTTTTAATTTCCCTTTGTGGCAGGGGGAGGTTTCTTTTGGGGGTCTCTTATCCTGTGTATATGGTATTCCAGTTGCATATAAGTGTTAATACATGTGTAAATAATCATATAGCTTTGGTCTGCTCATTTTTAGCGTTTTCAGTCTTTCTTTCTTCTGCCTTCCCTTGGGCTCATACAGGGGGGTGGAGGGGGAAAGACTGCACTCTACTGTGGGTTTGGGTGCTGTACAGGGGTGTTCCACTCAAACCATCACACTTTTTAATAAATTCTATTAGTTTAATACATATGTTAAACATTTTGTTTGCAAAAAAATGGTACATAAGTCGGTGATATTTATCTCTGTGATTACAAACACAACTCGGGGTGCTGCCTGACATCACTAATCATCTGTCAAGAGATGTGCAGGACCCATACTTCATTTCTGTTTATGTTAAGGTCTGCCTGTCTGGCAGTAGTTAAACTCCCTCAATAGAGTAAATGCTAAAATGTACTCATTTTGCCATTAGATTATAGTGATGAAAAGGATTCCATAAAAGTTGCAGCTATTCCCACAGCAGCTTCTTCATTGTATAATGTCAGGTTTATGACTATATAGCATTCTTGACATCAAAATGGAGTATTCGACAATACCTTCTTCATCTCCCAATAGCTGCTTTAATTATAACTTTGTATATTAATAATAATTACCTGGTAATATTGTTCATCACTGTGAAGTCAGACTGTGTTTATCTATTTGCCTTAAACATTTTGTTAGACGACTAGCCACTTGTGGCACCAGTTTGCCTGTGGTGCCACAGTTCAGCAGGAGGCAGTGCAGGAGCAGGCACAGCTCCCCCTCACTGGGGTGAAGTTAAGCCCCAGAGCTGGCTTTGGCAGGGGGAGGGGATGCAGCCGTTGCTGCTGCACCCGCTACCCTACCCCCCCCACCTGCTGGTTTCTGGAGTCTGCCAAAAACAGAGATAAAAGGACTCAGAAGGGAGGAGTTGGGTCTCACCTCCATGCTGGCACTGACTGACACACTTTGATTGGAACAGCTTGGACCATGTGGCCTGGACCACATGTTCCCGAGATCATCTGCTGCCTTCGATATGGTGATTTCTTCCCCTGTCTCTCTCTCTTTCTCTCTCTCTACACCCCCTCCCCCCCATTACTTCATGGTGTGCATGTTGGATCAGATCCTAGGGACTTGGGTTGTTACCGGGAATTCATTTCTGTAACTTTGGGTGGTTGCACCCCTCCCGTGTCTTTGTTGTGCACCTTGGTATCTTGGTGTGTTTAGGTTTACTGGAGCCAGAAACAAATACTGTTTTGATATTCACCCTGGGAGTGAGCTTATTGGCCTCCAGATCACCAGACAGACAAATGAATCCACTTTCCCCCCGTCAGGGCCAGACACGAGCGTGTACCTCCTGGGTCAGGGTTGTGACAATCACCTATATAACATAATTTTCAAAGCAGTGCCTACATATTCCATTAAGCAATAAACTCGCAGAGCAATTTTGGGGACAAATAAATTTTAACTCCATTTTAAAGACAGAAGAACTTTAGCTGTGAAGCTAAATGATAATCCTATGAAACTTCATTTAGAAGTAAGATTAGACCTCAGCAAGTTATGAATATGACAGTATACTCAAGATTTCATCGTCTGCCCATGCAAGACAAAGCTTTCAAGGTAAGATTTACAATACAAGTACACCAAAACAGGTATAATTTGTAAGGAAAAGAAAACAGAAAATGAACAGATTTATTAGCTCAGTATTTTATACTTTCACATCATGATGGAAACCTTGGTCTATGTTTCAGCCTTTTATGCAGTAGAAATAAACCACCACCTGAGTATTTGTTACAATATTCACTCCTAAAGTGACAAGTTCCATGGAAATCACTATAATGCATTTAGTTTTCAGTTTGGGCCCTTCAGCATTCTAGTATTAGAGATCTAATTTCCAATAAAAGGATTTGTAAGCTATCTGAAGAGGAATACCAACTATCTTCACTGCTATGTATACTAAAGTTGCTCTGTGACTCTGTATTACATGCAGGACACTCTGATGCTTTTTGACTAACAGGAAGAGGAACATTGATCTGAGTGATGCTAAGGTGATTTAGTTACCATAGCAATACCCTTTCCAGGAGCAAGGCTTTGTTTGAAGTTTTTTTCCACCAGATGCTCTTCCAGCAGTGCCAGAATGAACAGTTTGTTTTCATAAGTGTTAAATATCTGACAGATGCTTCGATATTTCTACACTAGAATTGATGGTCGGTTTTAATCTCATCATTTACTTCTATTTACAGGATTAAGCAGTTGGTGTTAGCTATGTTTTTTGTCCCTACCATGCAAAAATAATCAAGTTGCTGCATTTTCTTTCTTCAGGGTTGCCACTTTCTCACCCGATTCATTTGCAGAGGAAGCTCGATAATCAAGCCAAACAAGGGCTTACAATCTAGGCTATTTTGGGGTTGCTTTTTTTTAAATTATTCCTCTGATCCTAATATTATAAAGTATGTTTTAAAGTTGAGCTCTACATTTTGTGCATCACAAGTCATTAAAAAGGAGTACAGGGACTTTAAGCTTGATACTCCTATCATATAGAGGTTTCCACAACCACCTGCTCCAGAAGTCTCCATTACTAGAGAACATGATTACCTTGTTTTTCTCTTCTGTAGTAGTGCCATAACAGAAGATTAGGACTTCAATCTTCATCACTCACATGATCAGAGAAAATATGAGGACAAATTCAAATAAATTTGAAAGGGAACACAAAAATGTTAAGAGAAAAGTCTGGCTCATAAGCAGTATACAGAATCTTATGTATAACTCTCAGTCTCTGAAAAGCAACTATCAGTTAAGGAATTTTGTGTTCCTAAAGTGCATCTTAGGCAGATCTCAAAGTCTTATTGTATGCATAGACAAATATGATTGAAAAATAACATGGAGAAAATGTGCCATACATCAAAGAGACTCATTGATTTGTTGAAGAGAGCTGACTTTCTTAGCAGGATCTCTTCACTGTACCATAATAAATAAAGGAGTCTGACTAGAAGGCTCACTCGAGGTAAGCTATTTACCATAACAAAGAAGGAAGTATCCTGTGAAGGTAGGGGGGCTAAACAAAGGTAATGATCCCTCCTACTGAACCTTGTTATCATTAAGCTGTTGAACAAAAGGAAAAAAAACTAAAAGGACAGCTCAGGAGACAAGAATAAGGATGTACAGAACAACCCCAGGCATAAAGTAACTTAGACTAGGTGAAAGGCAAATACTGTCAGTTTTCCCATGACTTTCTATGTATACATTTAAAACTTGCTCATCTTGCTCTGTGAGCATAGGAAACCTGAATCAATCAAGTCTGCAAAGATCACTGTGGATATAGTAAATTTATATTTTGTTTTAAATGAAAGAAAATCTCACTGACATCTCTCATTCCACTCTGTACCCCAAATTCAGCAAAAGAGATGGTTGCCATCTCATTATCCACTGACACAACAAGGCAAAAAATAACCAGGGGTTCAAACCATAAAATATTAAGAATTCTTCTAGCTACTCCAACAGTACTAGGAAAAGTGTAAGAAAGAGGAAGCTGAGAAACAAAACAAATTTCTTCCAAATACCTGTTAAATATGCCAGGCATTTCACCAGGTTAGTCCCCTTTGAAACAAATAAGGTGTGGTGTTTTGTTGGTTTATTGGGGAAGAAAGTAACTACAAGCTCTGTACCATTTAGGTCAAGTTGTCTCTTACTACTTCACCTGGCACATTGTTAAAATACAGCAATTCCAATCAAATTTAAAAAATGACTTAAACCCTGTTCATCATGCAGCTAAATGTGCTGCTGGTTGGGCTTTTAACTGTCTTTGTCTGTACAGACACTTTAACACAGCTATGTGGGGCAAGGAGACTACAGGATTGGAGGTGTACTGAAAATAGTTCACTCTCTTCAAACACTTTGTGAGGCTTAGTCATAACAGTATCTCTCCGGCTCTTCTATTCCTTGCTCTGAGTATGTGGCTGAAATAGCTACGTGTCTTGCAGCAGAGACTGAAAACAATTCTCAAGACTTTGGGGTGGTTTTTTTACAGAACACCAGTTCTGTCCCTGCCACAGTGAAGTAAAATTTCAGTGATACTATTTATATCCAAATATTGCATGACTAGGGCAATTGTAGTTCGTGTCAATGAAATGAAATCAAAGGTACTATGCAAAAATCACAGCCTTCTTGAAAAAGTGTTATAAAACAAATCATAAAATATAAATATACAAAGATGCCCATCCTCTAATAATCTGTTTCTTAAATAAATGTGCTACACAACAGAGGACAATTTGGAGTAGCAGGGAGAAAGTTCTACTTCCTAATTAATATAGCACACAAAACAGACTTGAAAATGAAAAAATTGATTAAAAATGCCAGTAACAGATAGGGTCAGGTATAGGGACTGCACAGTGAAATTAATTTGGTTTTATTAACGACTATTAAAATATGTTTCTCCCTCAGCTAAGTGACAGCTGCATTTAATCTGCCTAAAATCCTTCAGTGTAAAATAGTGGGATGGAATGGAAATAGGGCAAGAGACAGAGCCAGCAACAAGTTTTAACAATAGCTAGAACTGCCAGGTCAGCCCAATTTTGATCCCAACATTCTAGCTTCTTAGCCAATATGGAAAGCTTTTCATAACTTGAACAGTTGATCATGCTCCAATTCAATAACCAATTCATATGAAGCTTCATATGCTTATTTACCAGGTACACCCCATTTCCCTTCAAGTTTCCCAGTGGAGCTGCTTTTCACAGTTCGTTCTAAATTCTTTTGGAGAATTACTCATTCAGGGAAGATAAATGAGGCAATGCCAGGTAGGTAATCTTTCAAAAGGAACATTACATTGATAGAAACATACCTGTAACACCACCCTTGATAATGCTAGCACTGGCTGCCATAACATTTCCTTCTCTGAAGGAAAAAAAGTTGCAATACCAAAACACACCAGAAAACCAATTGTTTAATAAGTTCTATTTATGGTAATTCCATTGTTCTCCTCCATCATATTTTACCATCCTTCTCCAGGTGATTCCAAATGCAAATGATTGTAAAGAGACAGGAGGAGTAATAAATTAATTGACCATTGAAGAACCAAATCTAATGTCCTTGCAATGGAGAAAGCAAGTATTTCATATACACGTACCTGCACCCAAACACATAATGAAAACTTAACATTAAATATAAGTTTCTATAATGATTTATTCACCATTTTCTCACTGAGCCAAGTTTAGCACAGAATATTTGGGGAAAGACTCCATTATTTATCTTTACTCATCAAGCAAATAATACAACAAAGACCAGAGACTTAAAAAATCCGCAAATAAAAAACACCAAACCACAACAGGCATATAAATTAAACCCAAGAAGCAAAGCCAACAAGAAATGTTGATACGGTTACTTGTAACATGGGCCTCAAAAGAACTGCCTCCCAAGTCATATACACCCCAATGGAAAGCTAAAGACATTAATAACACTTCTAGGTCAGCATTTCCTTTCACCACTACTTTTAGTTGGAGTGGTCATGTGGATGTGTGAAGAGCTGGGTGTCATCAGTAATAGTCCACACCTGATACAATCTGCACAAGAGACATATAAAGAGTTTTTATACATTGCCTGGAAACTTTAAAATAGGATAAGCAGAAGAAACTACAATTTGCAGATTAACTAGTGCTATTTAAAAAGAAAGTCCCAAAGGATAAGTTTTGCATTGAAATTTTTAGTTAGTTTCTGTTTGTTTTTCAGCTGAAGCCAGATCCAGCATATCTCTGACATCAGTATAATTGGGATGTAGGAAACTTTCATTAGAATGACAATCCAAGAGTGCTTTGTTAAAATATAGAACTCTTTTTGCATCCTCTGCTCAAACTAGCATTAAAACAAAACAGATGTTACTTCCATATTCAGAATTTGAAGATTTTTTTCAAGTAACCACACATTAGAATAAAAGCTCCCTAACCAAAACAAGTAAAACAAATTAAAATCCCTTCTGCCACTTGACAAAACAAAAAAGTTCCTATTTGGATTTTATGCTAGGCAACACTTACAATGAATTTATGTGGTATGGAAGACCCTAGTTAGTCCAGAACTACTGTTGGCACTGCAGAGAGAACAGCACTGAGCAAACTAATAATTATGAGGAACCACCTGGATGCTCAACAGGTCAGCCAGACTTTTCCTCATGCCTTAGTGCACAGAGTGGCTAAAAAATGCACCAAACAGCCCAGAACAGAGAGAATGCTGAAAGCCATACTTCTAACACACCTGGGGAGTAAAGCAGGCAGGCTTAAGAGTGGTATTGGTGCCCTGGCCTCTGCCACCACAGGGGCACATGCTGAAGAAAACTGCTGTATTGATCTGACACAAGACATAAAAGCAGCAACAACTGAAAAAACTCTGAAGGAGAATCCTTTTAAAAGCTCCAGTCAAGACATCCCAGAGAATCCATATGCAGAGAACAATTCCCAGGTAACACCTGGCATTACAAACTTTCAGTCATTGTGAAGCCACACCTAGATCTGCCTCCTTACTCAAGATTTCATATCGTTGCTTCTAATTAACCACCTTCTCTGGCTTAATTAAGGGAGAAACCTGTCACACACCACCCACTGCACAGCCGGTGCATGATGTCCACAGTACCAGCTGAAGGGGCAGCCACCAGCAGCATTGGTATCTTCACCAGAGCCTCCAGGGTTCTCCTTAAAGGTTTATGACCCTGCCTGGAAAACCAGTACCTGAAGTTCTCCAAACTTTCTTCCATGGACAGATAAAAATCACCAAAAAGCCTGCAGATTTAAGATGAGCATTTTTATGTTTTTCCAGTGGAATAAAAAATATAGATCTTTGGCTTTCATCTGTTTTTTAATACATGTTCACAGCAGAGCTCTTGTTTCACCTTGATATGTGGTGAGACAGTATTTCATGAGGAGATTTTGGCTTGCTTTCTCAGGTTTGTGTGAGCAAGATGAACCACACAAGATTTAAATGCATTTGAAAGTCGAGCCAGTCTACCAAAAGATAAAGTGCATGCCCTAAAGTCTGACTGGCTGAACAATAACAAAACCAATGCAGATAGAAGACAGGAACCAGAGCCAGTCCAATAAAAACTTCCTGAAGTCAGAGGGTCTTGCTGCCAAGCCTAACCCAAAGATTAAGTAGAATTTGAAAATTAGCACTAATTATTATGAATAAGCACCTGATCATAAAAGCTGATAACACTCACCCAATAAACTTGATGCTATAAAATTGGAAACTGTAACAAAGTACAAAACTCATTTTCCCTTTTCTACTCTGCTGCTAGCAGGGGCTGTTCGCATTTTTGGTGGCTGCAGTCAAAAAGCAAAGTCGTCAACATCATGGTCTTTCTTTGCCATTTACAGTTTTTTTATTTCTTGCTTTGCTATTTCTCTTAAAGTAGAAATCACTCAGCATGGAAGCATATGGCATTTTCTGGGTACTGAAAGGACAAGACCTAGGGCTGTATCCAAGAGGGGTTCTTTATGGCCTTTTCCCAACATTTAGGCATCACTCTTCAGTCACAAACCTCCCTATCTACCCTTGTTGATGCTTAAGTTTCCACATTTAAAGCTGCACAGGCTCTTAATTTGGTGTTCTATATGCTCTCAGCCATCACTGGTATGATAGCATAGATCTGCTTAGTGTCTAGGTAATACTTAAAAGCTCTGCCAGTGCTCATAGCAGAGGTTTTGCCTGCCTGTTCCATTGGCTGGACAGATTGAGCATTACATGGACTGTACTGATTCAGGGACACAGAATTTAAAGGGGCTTCCCAGCCCACAGGGTCCTGGCTCCAAAGCCATTCATTAAAAATGCCTGTTGTAGACGGGTCCAAGCACAAACTCGCAGCTAAGGAGACACAGTACTTCCCTGAGCCTATTCGCAAGGCAGAGCAGATAGAGTAATAATAATAGAGTCATGGGGCTAATAACATGCCTGTAAAACCAGCAGCTTTCCTAATAAAGCTCCCAGGTGAGCCTGGTGTAAGATCATGACTCACTATGTAGAGAAAACTAGAAAATAAACCTTAATACCTGCTCATGATCTGATGCAGTGAAAATTCCCATCTGGCTCTGTATCTGTGCTTGGCTTTATGTTAAGTCGATTAGCAAAACACCAACCAAACCCATCTAAATTTCCTGTTCTTTGCTCTTTTTGTCAGTTTACTAACACGTGTTCTCCACAGAATTCAGATTTTTCTTTTGTGTGAAAAACAGTACATCAAGTGCAGATTACTGTGTGTACCTTGCCAAAATCCTACCTGTAGCTGGAGCCAAATCACAATGCTGCAGAAGTTCATAGAAAAAATGCTTCATAGCTAAGCAGTATATCAAAATAAAAAACCCCATTCTTTTGGGTTTCCCACAAATACATCAGAAGAAACATGGAGGCCTGAGATTAATACAGTATAAACACGAAAAATTAAATTGTGTTGAGCCTTCTACTGTAACTCTGCAAATATGCAAGTGCAGCAGAAAACTAAGCATTACTAAGACAGGCTACAGTAACAAAGACTTTCTTGAAGGGGCCAACACTTAGAAATAAAACATAGCAGCCCCATTTTGTTGGCAGGAACATCATGGAATCAAACACAGAGATCAATATGATCAGTGAATGTTCAATTTATTACAGAGCACCAGAAGCTTTTATAGAAAAGGCAATAGTACATGCAACTGGTATGTAAATCTTTTCTTTAGCATTGGTTAATATCATGTGTCCACGCAAATACACTGATTCTCTGATTTGTTAGTATCCTCAGCAAGAATAATTGCTAGCTGAACAGCTTTCCACATACGCCAGGTATACACAGGTCCAAAGTTTCTCTTTGCAACATCAGGGAGCTATTCGTTCTTGTACTCCCTTAATTCACATGTACCACTCCTCAGTTGTCCTTGGTTTGTTACATTTTAGTATATCAACTCATAGGCTGGATTGTTCACATGGCCGTTTTCCATGAGAAAGTCCTTCAAAATTCCAACACCATTTCTCTTATATTTTCCTTGCTACACCATTTAAATTAAGGCATTTCCACACATTTTTTAAATTACGTAATTTGAATCCCATTATTTAATTACCCAGAGGCCATCTCACTAAACACAAAACCTCAAGCCCATCTCTGGGGCTATGCTATCTTACAAAGTCTGAGGACGGTCCAATCTGCCTAGCAGCACAGCCAACCATACCTTCCCCATCAGAGTAAAGGAGAGACCTTCCTACCACCTTCTATCATGCTACAGTGAAGGGATAGCTAAGAGGGTAGAAACCTATACTTGAATTTTGCAGCTACTCTTTATCACTGCAGATCACACATGTAGGGAGCTGGTTGTTGCCAGAATGCAGCAACAGCCACAGAGCCAGCATTGCACAGATCAAAAGATGTCCAATTTTCACACTCTAGCACTTTGGCACCTCTGTAAGGCACTCATCTCATGAGCCTAGCTGAACGTTAAAAGTGCTCCTAACCATAATGTGTGCTCTCCTACTAGTTTGCTCGACCACAGTTTAGGAAAACATCAGGGAGTTTTTCCATGCTAGATTTATTATTTGGCAGACATTTCTCAGCTAGAAGAGGGGCTGCTGTTTCAAGAGTATTCCTATATAAGTAAGACCCCTTTAAGTGGAACTACAAAATCAAAACTAATTGACAAAACTTGAAAGAATATAAACTCTCTCTTGCAACATTTGAAAAAATTTGAAGTATAACATGCTATCTTTAGACAACCGAGTTTTTGGAGAGGAATAAGAGAGGGAACAGCCATCAGACTTCAAAGCATTTCTCATACTTGGGATAAGGCATTGCATTAGGAAGGCTGTTGATCTTTTTTATCATTAAATGCTTCATGAATATTTCTTCTTCTTTTCTTGTAATCTGTGCTTGTTTCTTCAGCAAGCCTTCCCATCAGCCGTTTACAATAGCATAGTGGCGCTGAAAAAAAATGCTCAGCTACAGTTTGCCTGTTCCTGAATAGTTGCTTTCATATGTGTCTGTTCTTTGTGGGAGAACAGCTGCTTCTTTTTTTCTTCACTGCCTTATTATTGTTATCTCTTCATTCTTCCTTCAGTTTCATGTTTTTCTTCCTAGTTAGACACCTCTCACTTCTGAAGTTACAGAGCTAAAGTGAATGTTTACCAGTGTTTCATAATTCACTCTGGCTACAGTCCATTGATGGCCACTCCATACAATTTGTGTAGTACTTGGTACAAGCTAAAGGGGCTCCCAGGCTCAGAAAGTATACATGAATATTGGTAGAACCTCCTTTTGCTCAGAAGGGGAGAATCAAAAGGCACAACACTTACAGAATGTAATGGAGTCCATAAAGTGGCAGAGGCCAGGGACTGTCCCATGTGCCAGAAAATGAATTAACACTCCCCAATGTGTTTTAAGTTTGGTCTTCTCAGGATTCAACTTCAGATCTTGCCAACTATTTTGGGATAAGCAGGAGAGCTTGGTCACAGTTGCTTTGTAGGCATTAGAGGAATTGATAAAAACTTTAATAATCTCTGCAAAAATCAAGCTCCGAGGCTTTATCCAGAATCCATGCTAAGCACTGAATCTGGATCAGGACTCATGTTTCAGAGCTGTATATTAATCAGCTATTCCATATGGTCATCTTTTTTTAATCCTTAATGTGGTTTTGCTGCTCACTCGTTAGACATCACCTGCAGATCTTGTTTGCTGTGTTGCTTCAGAAACACTGTGCTGTACACCTCAGCATTTCAACCCCAAGTAGCCCATAGGGACAAGCTTTTGAATGGCAGTTGCATACTGAGTTTTCTTCACTGAGATTTTAGAGTAACTTTGCAATCCTTAATGGTTGCTGAAAGAAAAAACTGGTTCCTGTGTGCTTCTTTAAGGTGTCATGCAGATTAAGAGTGGTTCTAATTTTTCACTTGCTTCCCAGATATTTTTGTTCCTTTATATTGAGATCAAATCTATGAGGAAAATATATCCTTCATGCACAATGCTCAATTGACCATAATTTCAACTGATCCGTAGCTCCCCCCTTGCCCCATTTTACTAACTGCAGCCTTTTGTATTTAGAAGACACTTGACCAAAGCAAAACAAGGATGCACGCACATGCAAACACAAATACGCAAACACAAATATTAAAGGGTTGTATATAACCTAATAAGTAAAAAAAAAAGGTGTATCAGACAATCTAAATTATTGTGGACTCATTTGATAGATGAGCAAACACATGATCCCACAGATTGCATTGTACTGGAACAGTGTAAACAAGAAGAGAATTCTAGCTTTCCAAGCCACTCCTCTTACTGAGAGATTAAAAAAATCCCAAGGTTAGATGTGTATGAATCATTGTACAGATACAAGTCTTTGAATTAAGTTTTCCTTAATTTACATCAGCAAGGGATATTGAGTAGGTCTTCATAATCATTCCGGGAACACTTCTAGGGATTAAATGGTATTTCATGGCTTTTTGTCCTCACAGTACCTACAAACCTATCAATTGTCATGATTTTTCAGTAAAACTATTGCCCACTGGAAAATAAACTGAGACCCCAATTGCTCACCTCCCTAATAAAAAAACCCCAAACAAATCACAGTTCTACCAGCTGAGGTGTCTTTATTTGGTTGAGTCCAGACTAGTCACAGAGAGAGATAAAAGGCTTGTAGCCCTCTGCTAATAATTCAATCTACCTCAGTCATCAATACCTCAACAGTGACTAAACAAGCAGGAAACTGCCTCTCAAAACAGGAGATTGGAGCTATTTCATTAGATCCGTATTTGTCTCAGATATAGGAAAAAACAAAAAAGATTAGGTGAGCACAAGTGAAAATGTATTTGTATTTATAATGAAAGTAATTATATTAGTAATTGTACTTTGCACTGCTTTTTTGCATTTCATGTTATCAACTGTACCTGCAATTTAATCAGATTAATGATATCATCTACATATTTTGAATGCCAAAAGACTTTAATGAAATAGTCCCAGAGGAACTAATTGGGGGGAAAAAAAAGAAACGAGATACAGTTCATAGAACTACCAGAATACACTAGACACAAATGGAAATATACAGTTAGGAGAGAAGTAAGGCACATTATTTGAGAAAAATCAGTTTTTTAACAGGGGGAATACATTTTTAAGGAACTGCAAATCTAAGCATTTCTAATCTTCTGCAGCATTCAAAGAGGTTACATTCTAAAATCACATCTGCTTTACATTACAAATGGAAATGCTCCTTTCTAATAGAGATCATGCCAGGCAGATTAAAATCTGCTCCTAAACCTATCAATGAAGAGAAGATAGAAGCGGCTGACAAGAGAAGCTGATGTTGCACATCACCAGCATGGCCTGAGATGGGACTGCTGGGTGCTGCTTCATTGTGGCACAGGGAAAGCCAGGCAGTGCTATCACAGTTACACGAAGCTTAATCTGAATAATGCAAGAGGCATTTTCTTGAAGGTAGAAACAAATTTGAGTGAATTACATGAGCAGAATGAGGGAACACTGATACAGGAAGCAGCAGAATGAAGGAGTGGTCTGAAGCCTCCAAAGCTTGTTGTAAGACAGGAGATATTCCATGCATAGCAAACATTGGATTTAATTAATTTAATCACAGCCATTTGAGAGTGAAAGGGAGTTTTAAATTATCTTCCTTTATCTGTCCCCCAAAGGTCTAAATGTCTTTTTTCAAAGGAAATTGATTGACTGAATTTTCTTCCCAAAATCATTTAGTGACAGATTTGGCTACTTGCTACATAGGGAATTCAGGAAAAGGGAACCAGCTTCTGGTGGATTTCTCTCTGCAGCAGAAAGTAGTAGTGCTTCATTAGAGTGAGAGTACTATGAAATTTAGTTTTTTGCTGACAGAAGCAGAAAAATATGTTTCATGCCTCTCAATTTTAAAACAAAAAAATTGTTAAGCTGGTCTTGCCTTTGTTGTTGAAAATATTTTATAGATTCATAATAATCCATTCTAGTTTATGCTTCTTACATTACTAAAAGGAAATACTACTTATAAGATTTTTCACTTGGGAGCTTGCATGAAAAAGAAATTTGACTTTGCCAGAATAGCATCTTCTCTCTTCTTTGCATAAAACATTCAGTTTAGATGCGTGTTACTCTTTCTCCTAGCAGTTAATGTACAACACTGTTTGTGCCAGTTTGACCTTCCTGTTCTTCCCCCTCTCATTTCTGTTTGTATGAGCACTGTGAGCTGATGAAGCAGAGTATATTTTTAAGGTACCTCTACTTTGAAAAGCCTTGAAAAGAAGACACGTCTTTCTCTCTCTGACACAAACCTGTTAAAAATAGACCAGACATATTCCCTCCCAGCACAATCATGAAATAACAGTAAAAGCCCTTAATGTGTTGAAGCAAGTAGATTAATAGGATACAATATATATACTTGTGCCATGCTTAGCAAAGTGTCCATGAAACAAAATAAATCAACATCTGCACACCCTGCCAGCTGGATAAGTAACTGTATCTGTGTAGACCCCAAGTCTTGAATATTTTAAGAACAGCAAGTATCAAACACTGGAAACCCATATAAGATCATAGCTGAGGCTGATTTACCACATTTTCTGTATCTTTTAGAGAAAGAATGAACAGTTCTCCTAGCCACAGTTGATGCCATGATCTCACACAGTCAACCACCATAGAAGAAAGCCTGGTGTCTCACACGATTTTGTCAAGGTTTCAGAATGATTTTTTTTCCCCCTTAATCTACAGCTAAGTGTCCCTTTCTGCAATAAACAGTTACTCCCATTAATTAATAAAAAAATTATAATTAAATAGTTTGCAGCAATTAAGAGTACTGTAATATTGGCTTCACAGTTACATTTTCAAAATTATACTAAGAAGCACTTGGCACTTCAATGAAATCAGGTAAATAAATAATGGAGACTTTTTTCTTCACTTTTAAGCTAAAAATCAACCAATCATCACTTTTATAAAAACAAAGCCCAACTGTAGCTTTTTTAAAAAACAACACCTGTATCATTAATGTTCCATTTATTGCAAAATAACAACACCTGTGTCCTCAACCTCAGCCAGAGGAGGCTTAGGTTGGACATTAGGAAAAAAGTTTTCACAGAAAGGGTCATTGGGTACTGGAACAGGCTGCCCAGGGAGGTGGTTGATTCACCTTCCCTGGAGGTGTTTAAGGGATGGGTGGATGAGGTTCTAAGGGGCATGGTTTAGTGTTTGATAGGAATGGTTGGACTCAATGATCTGGTGGGTCTCTTCCAAACTGGTTATTCTACGATTTTATGATTCTATGATTAATGTTCAATTTATTGCAAGAAAACAATAGCGTTAAAGTGAGACAGGTAGCTGAAGAAAAGAGCAGACAGTCTTATGGTTTAAAAGGATACAAACTGTTCTGGATAACTGCATTTTCAACCTGCCAAAATAAAGTCCTTATGTGTTTCATCAGGTAACTAATAAAAACCAATACTTTTCAGAAGAATGCATTGATGTGCATTTTATTCTTTGTTTAAGGAAAACATGGATCTGGTTTGCAGAAGGGTTACTTGAAGAGGAGCTAGTAAGAACTGTTCACAGAACAAATACACCAGTATAAATGGCTGACTAATTCATGTCTTATAAATTTCATATCAATCAGCTAACCAAAATTCTGTGCCTTTCAGTATTGTGCCTTTATGCTATCCTTCAGTTCCTCATAAGAAAAATAAGAATATCTCACAGAGCTGTTGTGACCACAGAGATGTCAGTTTATGTTAAGTGTTAGATTCCATAGTAAAAAGCACAAACACAAGCTTCTGAGGGCATTAGTAAGTGTTTTATCAACAGAGAGTCAGAGCGATGCAGTAAATAAGGCTCTGAGTCCACACAATGAATAAGATGTGAAAAATATACGTTAAAAAGCCAGCCTCAGCATGAGTGTAGAACATGAGGAAACAGCTCATGAGTCAAGAGCAGGGAATGAGGCAGGAATACGGTGAGACAATAAAGCAAATTCACTTCAATAGTGAGTTGAAGGAGCGCACAGATAATTTTGATACTCCCTAAATTTTAGCTAATTTGTTTTCTACTATTTTCTTTGCTCTATCATAGTAATATTAGCAGTGCTATTTTCTGTTGGAGCTCCACAGATTTGCTTTGTATGAGAAATACATTATATGCCAGCAGCTTTTAACAAATACATCATAGAAAGTATAGTAACAAAGTTAGAATCAACAAATGCTATAATTATACAGTACTTCAGGAGTCATAAATCCCTCTTTGAAATGCTTCAGCACATATATTTTATTTTACTAGCTCTTGAATTTAGTGTTCTTACAGCACTACAGTCACCAGGTTTTCTTTGTTAATGGAGATTAGATTTGTATTTCCTTAGGGACATGTGGACATCCGCATAGAGGTCCTTAAAAGAGAAGGCATCTCACCTGGAAAATTTTGGGAAGGTTACAAATACAAGAAAAGAACTGGAAAGCATTAGATGGTAGCTGGAAAAACTTGGGACCAGGCAGCAATTTAAAGCAATTTGCACTTACAAAATCCAGTTCAGGGCCCAGTCTCACAACCACATGACACACCTGAAAGTGTATAAAACCAGACATGTGAGTTGTAGCACAAGACTGTAAAATTTACATGAGTCATCTCAATAACAGCTATGAAATGTTCACATTGCAGATGGGATCTTAAAAGATGAGTGCATTTATAGCATGCCATCACCTCTAGAGAGGCTGCTATATAGGTCAGAAAGGGTTCTGGGCTTTTGTCATGTTTGTCAAGACTTCTAAGTTTCACTTAACACAGCATTTTTCTACAGAAAGAGACTAGTACTGATGGTCAAAATGGCCTGCAAGTGCTGTCTTTCTCCCTGTTCTCAGTTCTTGTGGTCAGACGGATACTGAAGATGAAACTAATTAGAATGTCCCTTCAGGTGGGAGTTTGGTGTCTATAATGCAGCACAGCCCCTCACCAAGCTCTTTCAGACCATGGCAGTCAGGAAGCTGAAGCGCTATCGCTGTCCTGATGGACCATCTCGGCCAAACCAAAAGCACAGGCCTGGGGTGGAAATGATAGCAATGCTGGTTCTATGGTCTCCTCTGTTTTGTCTTCTTTCCCCTTGCTGGATTCTGCAAAAGAGCTTACATAGTTTCTATTGGCTTTTAGTAAAATGCTTTAACTGAACTATTTTCAGCTTCCCAAAAATTATGTTTTCAGTGACAAATTTAAACTAATTGCTGGTTTTGCTGTTATTTCTGAGTCTTGGGTTTTGTTTGATTGGCTCTACTATTTATTTGTGGGTGCCAATCAGGAAGCAATTTAGCCCATCATCACTTCTACAGATGAGTGCCACAAACTTGGGTATAAGCCAAGTCAGAGGTTACCATCCACAGGTTAAGTAATGAACACATATAGCAACTTGGCTCAGCCTGAGTTCTTCAGGAATGCATCTTCTGGGATATTGGCCCCTGCACAAGAAGCAATACCTTTCCAGCCATTGAAAAGGACAACGTTAACTTACAACTGCAGGACAGCAACTTCTGTTTCAGGTCTGGAGACTGACTCTAACTTCCAGGCACAGCCACAGAGCTGAGCCAACCCCAGACTTCTCTATTCTGCAGTTAAGAATGAGTTTTACCAGTGGTGGTAGAATGGGAAAGGAAGCAAAGGCTTGAAGGGAGGACAATTCAGATTTAAAATAGGGTTTTAGTTAAAGGATTAGTGGTACAGACAGCTGACTGTGATTCTTCCTCTCCCTTGACATTTGACTCAGCCTCTGTTACAACCGACCCTTCCTCAAGAGTCCTATCCTAAACATGTGTCCCAACTCACCCCCACAGCTGTGCTTCCGTGCTTCCCTCCATCTCAAATAGTTCTTTGCTGACATTCACAGTGGAGAGAAGAAAGTTCAAAAGTTTGGGTCAAAACATCAGAGAACTCTTGCTGCTACTGGGAAGGCCTCTTACCATGCAAGAGCTTAGACCCTCATCAGCATCCATCACAATAGCAGGTTAGATGGGGGGGGGTGGAACTCTTCAGGTTAAAACAGCTGATTACCTGCAGTTTACAAGCTGCTGCTCTTCTTTGCCTGTGCCTATTCAACCACCTATACAATGCAGGAAACTCAGACCCTCCAGGGCATTTTGATGGACATGTACGGGGGCCTTGTACCTATATGAGATTTTGATCCATGTTCAAGATCCAGCCCTCAGCATTTTAAGCAGTGGGACTACAGTTTATGTTCCTGTAAGCTCATATCATAAAACTATTTTCATTTAGTTGTTACTCAAACAGGTACTGGGAGCTCACCTTGGTGAAAACATTTCTGAGGGAAAATAATAAATATTGTTATTGATACTGAGCTCACAGGCAGGACTGAAGGACAGCAGAAGAATGATGCTTAGGTAGCTCAATGGAAAAATGAAGTAACACCATTTAAACAATAGCAACCTCTATAAGCTCTCCTAATGTATAGTAGATGTATGATTCATTTGGGTTTGGAGAAGACTCCAGTCTGAAGTAGGCGGAACTCAATGCTTGCAGTGAAACCTACCATCAATTTTGTTGCAACTGAAAAAAAAAGAACATTTCATTTTTATGTTTCTTTTATATCTTCTTCATTATGATTTTTTAAACAAAAAGTTAAACATATAGGAAAGTGAAAAAAACAAACAAAAAAACAAAACAAAACCCCAAGACCTACATTTTAGTCCTTTTTATTTTTCTGCTAGGTTTTAAAGTGAAAAAAAATTTGTCAGGCAAACTGCAGTCCTCTTTTTCTTTGCCTCATTGTGTCCAGTGTTTATTTATGTAAAAGAGAAGGAAATCTTGTATGAGATGTCCAAATGGAAAATTTTGGCATGTTGTTGGAAAGCTGCAAATTTTTGCTTTATTTTTCACTTGGCAAAACAAAATTTATACACACCTTATATGACATTAGAGATGCTAAAATGACACAAGCCTCACCTCAGCAATCTAGGGTAGTGTGATAACTGATTGATGG
>WAAB01000482.1:0-23510 GCA_013389865.1 Piaya cayana
GTGCAGGAGACCTTTGAGGTCCTCACCCAGCACAGAACCACAGCCCCGAGTGCCTCAAGGGACTCCACCCCGCCCTTAGCAGCCTCTGCCAGGGCCTGACTATACTTGATTGTATTTTCTTTAAATGTGCTTTGACACCTCAAGCTGTCATGGATGGATGGTTCCATTTCCTCAGTGCCAGGTGGCTTGAGCAGAGGCCTTGAAATGAACAAGTTTGAAAGAGCAGCCCTTGGAGGAATCATAGAGTCACCAGGTTGGAGAAGATCTCGGAGATCATAGAGCCCAGCCGTACCTTTCTACCACTAAACCAGAGCCCCAGGCACCTCATCTACCCATCTTTTAAACACTTCTAGGGCTGATGACTCCACCTCCTCCCTCACAGCCTCTGCCAGTGCCCAATAACCCTTTTGGTGAAGAAAATGTTTTTCCTGATGTCCAATCTGAACCTCCTTGGGCAGAGCTCGAGGCCAGAGATGTGGAACCAGCAGAAAATGGTTAGATCCGTAAACAGCAACGATTAGGGAGATAAGTGACCTGGTTTGTTAACCAGAGATGGAGACTTAAACAGCAGGTTCAGTTGGAGGCTGGCCCTCAAAGACCCCCACCTCGAATAACTGAGGATGCACAAAGGGGAGGGATGTATTATAATTAGGTCTGGGAAATTTAATTAAGTATGATTATTCTAGAGATTCTAATGAATATCCATATTTTCTTGCAATAAAAGAACCGACCAAGCAGTTTGGTGTGCACACAAGGTGGAACGCTCCCCCCTGAACTCAGCACTGAGATAAGAGCACCTGCTTCTTAATACATCAGTATTAAGGAGATCTTATTTTCTTCCCAATGCTCGGTGACAGGGCCTGGCCAAGTCGAACACCCACCCTGTGTGGAGCCTTGGACCTGGCTGAGCGGAGCAACCGCCCTGCTGGTCCTGCTGTGAGCTGCTCCCCTGCTGGCATTTCCTTCTGGGCTCGGCACAGGGCAGCTCAAAACCCCCTCCCAGGAGACAGACCGAGGGGTGGAACGGCACTGGCAGCTGGGAGCAGCGTCCGTAACCATTTTATTCCACAGCCAATGGGTGACTTCACCACATAGTACGAATAACAGCATGTGCAGCTCCATAACTGATCCCTCTATGAGAGGGATCTGTAACTACTTCACCACATCGTCAGCAGAACCCAGTCGTTCCCTGCGGATCCCACGTCAAAAGCACACACAGAGCGTTTCTTCAGACCAAATTATTTCTTACATAAACACAGTTGTACAAACTCAAGCGGTACAGTCTGGAAACCGAGGTACAAAACAGGACGCAAGTCGCCAACAGTAGTGCCGATAACGAGTGCCACCACAGCAAAGAGCATTCGAGTAAAGGAAAGATCAGTTTTTAAATGTGCTGCCATCACAGTTGGATGGAATTACCCAAGAATTTAAAATACATGCGGATACAATGAAACCTTTTATTTTCCAACCCAGACAAAGAGAATTAGTCATTTACATCATTAGCTGCCAAATACGGATCAGTACATGAGGCAAATCACACTGAAACACTCCTACACCATCGCAGAGCTAAGGGTGATTCTGGTCTATATTCCACAGTAACGATGCAACGAGTCTTTACAAGCAAACCACAGTTTGGCGGACGCACTATGAAGTACAGCACTGAGTTACATCAGGTTTTACACATCATACTCCGACACCCAACACCACTGTTAACAGCGTTATGCTCCCAGGATGACAGGGCAGGTATCTACAGGGAGGGTGTTGGGCTTCCAGAGAAACCGCAACCCATGTTTGTCTTGCAAAAAAAGTGAACGCGTTGAAAACACTATAGTAGTTTCGAATATTAGGTCTTAAAGTATGAAGTTTTAAACACTGGAGACCCCCATCGGCATTCGATACTGGACAGTTTGAAGTCCATCTTTAACAGCTGAACAGGGTGACATTTTCACAAGGCGGCTGTTTTCATGCAGTCTCTGGAGGAGAGGGCAGCAAGGCATGTGCCCACCCCACAGGAGCGTAGGGGGAGCACACAGATGTGCAACCCACCTTCCATCAAGCCATCTGGTGGTTAGAGCAGAAGGCTGGGAGCTCAGGATGTGGGTTTCATTCCCATTTCTACCACTGACTCGGGCAGTTTGTCACATTCGGTGTCTCGGTTTTTCCACAGGTGAGGAGGCGACACCTGTGCGCCCGCACGTTCGCACGAGGTACTCCGGCCAACAGCAATACAAAAGCAGTGTAACCACTGTCACCGCAAGGGGTTCTATAAAACAGCGAACACCTCCATGGATCAATGCGATGACTCGGTATGGAAAATACTTCTAAAAGGTATTTACAAAAGTTGGAAGAGGTTAAATACAATATCACATTCATGTCCCCAAAGCGCTTTCACTACAGTGCATGTTTAAAAATACAGAGCATTTTGAGAGTACATATACTGAAGATTAGATTGTGCTTTAAAAAAAAAAATCATTACTTTTGAATTTGACTAACGTGAAAACTGAGCGCAGGGAAAATACTGATTAAAAATATTCAATTTTATATATACTGCTTTTCACATAACATTCTGCTATACACGGGATGCAAGTAAATATAAAAATACATCTTTTCAAGCAGCAGGGCGATCAAAATTAAGAGTGTTCATATTCGAGTGCTGATTTTACAAAACTAAGATAAATTATTAGACATGGAGAAACTATAATCCAAATCAACTTTTATATAGTATTCAAAAAGAAATCTCTTACATAGACAACCCTTAATATATAAATGATTCGGGTTTTTTCACTTCAGTATTAAATATGGATTACATAAAATACACTCTATGCCAAACCGACTTGTGCCCGTTGCCCTGCTGAAGTCGACAGGGCCGCTTGCACGAGTGAGGTTTGCAGGCTTTGGTTCTCAGGCCTCAAATTTGGCAAAAAAGCATCAAGACCTGACAAGCTTCGCTCAATTCCTCATCCCAGGTTGGTGTCTTAGCCCAGTCCCCTGCGCACAACAGCAGGACAACTGCATTTATAGGGAAGACTCTGTAATACTATGGAAAATGAGCTGTAACAAGGAATATACTGCAATTTACACTTCCAGCTTTACAGAGCGGACTACTTGTTGCCATAGTACTTATCTGTGCACAAGTAAGATTCTGAGTTATGAAAAGCAGTTACTTTACAACTCTAAATACGCATTTCTTGGTAAATGGGGTGCACAGGGACTCGCAGGCAACACAAAAAATTAAAACAGATTACAGCTGTGCCAACTGCAAATGAACTTCAACCATGTTGAACTGCAGTGATCAGTTTGGAATGAAGGCCATTGACATGGATTTTAAAGTAACCCTGCAGTCGATGTCACAGAGACCAAGAGAGGTTAGGCAAGTGACACACGCTTTAAGAGTACTAAACTTCAGCATAAAGAGAAAATTAAATTCACCCCACAGTTACATTCAGCTAAGCTTTGCAGCCAACAAATGCTCTACTGAACGAAATGAGAAGCTGAAGTTGTGCTCAGCTGCCCTGGCCGGCGCTAGAGCTGGCACTTGCAGGCAAAGCAACAGCACACAGATCGCCTACTCGTATTTGCTCCCTTCCTTTTTAGCCAGTACCTACCACAGGCCATTTTTTTGTGGCACTTTTCTTCTACTTGTTCATTCAGATGTCATGGAATATGTATTTGTTCATCTGTGCTCCGCGCAGGTGCTTCCCCTCCCTCCCCATTTCTATACTGGAATGCCACAGGTTCCCATCCCAAACCACACACCAGGCTTTCTTCCCTGAGGTGACCTGCGTTTCAGTGCATCTTGGCAAACCTTACAAAGCTGGCAACAGACAAGCCAGACAATTCTAAGGTCAGAAATACACAGAATCCTTCAAAATATTAACAGAACTGCCTCAGAGCTCCTACATCACTTTGAAATCCAGCTGCTTAATGCTCCCTTCTCATAAGGTGACTCGCTTTCCTCAAAACCCAATGTAGTGAGAACACAGACTTCAAGCAAAAAGCTCCTATAAAACTCCTACAATTTTAGAAAAAAATCCAGATCTTCCTGAAGATAATTTATTGCCGCTTATTGGTCCTGAGAAAGCTTTAAGCAACAATACATTTGCAGGTGTTTTAACTGCTGCTTTTTTTTAAAAAAAGTATGTGGGTCCTGACATTAAAAATCATGTTTATTCTATGCTCTTATGCTTGGAAGATGCTTCACTGTGAAGATCAAATATGAATTAGTTTGTCACGCTATATCTCTTCCCTCTAGTTGATTTATTAAAGCAGATTTCCTTTTAGATATCAAATAAAAATTCTCTAGATGACATGCAATGAAATAATGCCACATGTGCACGTCTCAGTTCCTCACACTGGACTGGCATTTAAGGACTTCAAATTAATGAAACCTTCCTTCTCCTTTATTCCCCACCTCCTGTTAAAAGCTGTGATGTGAATTTTTTGGCCTGGATACCAGAAAACTCCTCATCTGATACTCTATGAAAGGCAACTTCAAGGCAATGAAATGAGCCAACAATAAACCAAAAACATTCACAATTTGGAAAAAAAAAAGTGGACCCACAGCATTTGCTTCTCAATGGAAGTTGTTTGATAGCTTGAGGTTTTTTTTTCTTTTTAAGTGTCAAATTTGCATATGTTGAGCTCAATTTCAGTATTTGAAAGACTAATCAATTTGCTTTTATAAAAACTTTACAAAAGATGTTTTTAAATGCTTGTAAAAGTAAGCGTTTATCTACTGAGAAAATTCTAGTACTGGATAAAACTCGGAATATACAGCTGAACTGTTTAGATGTTTTTTGTTTCCTAAAAGTGTAATAGCTGAGTGTATAATCTAGGTAAGTTAGTCTCGCACATGATGAAAAGTTATAACTTTACACACTTTTTACCATGTGATGTTTTGTTGCTTTGTAACTGAGTGAGACAGTGCTTAGGAATTTTCTAGAGCTGGTGTACAGTGGTCTGTGGGGGCTGGTTCATTGGTCGCTGCCTCTGTCCAGGTTTTCAATCACCCTAGCGAGACGTATGTTCAGAAGTCTGATCTGACTATCCAGATGGTCCATCTTCTCTTCAAGGCTGCTGTTGGTGTTTCTTCTCCAGTAAAATCCAACTGGCCCTGTCATGAAGTAGACTGCTACAACAAAGCAGAGAGGCAGGACTGCGTGTTCCGGGTCACCTTCGTACTTCTGGAGGATGTAGATGCATGAGAGAGTGAAAAGGGCAACCCTTGCAATCCAGAAAAAGCGACCAAACAGCATGTGCAGGAGATAGAAGAAGAATCCAAGGAAGAGAGATAAAAACCAATAGGCAAGTAAAATGGCACCAATCAGGAGAAGAGCCCGGGTCGGGTTGTTGGCAATTGCTGCTGGGCTGAAATAATGAGTCAAGTTGGAGGCTGAAAAACAAAGGAAAATGTACGGAGCATTAATAAGTGCATGCCAAAGAGATAAGGGCAAAAATGCAAGCACAGCTTCAAAGGGCTACCATGCACTGGGGTCATGACTGCGTTTTCTAAAATAAGGGGTAAAGTTAGTTCATCTATTTCTGGATGGACCTATTTTGAAATCATGGGCTCAGCTCCAATGATGCAATTGAATCAATTCTTTTAAAATAGAGGTGCTAAAGGTCCTTTAAAGACAAACTACTATGGGGCCCAAGGTCAAGTTCATACTGAGGCCAAAGATCCTGCTTTGTAAAACTTATTTTCTACAGGCTCTCGATTACATCTTTCCTTCTTCTAGTCCTTTATCTCTCTGCAGCGTTCCTGGCCACATTCATTCATTCAATGACATTACAAGAAACCAACCATGACATGTTATAGATGTCCTGCAGATGCATATACAGAAATGGAACAGCTGGGTTTAGTCCTCTTGCTTGAAAGTACTAATAGCAAAATCAAAGCTGTGTAAAGCAGATGAAGATACCACTGATAGGGACTTAATGCATGATAAAATGTAATTATTTTCCCACTTGGCCTATGCTTGTAAACACTGATAAGGCTGGTATGGTTCCAGGGTTAACAGACAACACACTTACCATCAATTCCAAGAACATCTAACAAATCAGTCCATATTCTCCAGAATGTGTCCATTAATACATCCACCCCATTCACAAACCTCTCTGTCAACCTTGAGAAAAACTGAGAAATAAAATTGAAAATTAAAATAATAATAAAAAAAAAAATCCTCAATTCCTTAAATGCACTTTGAAACTGACTGGTCATAAGTACTATTATAATTCATGAAAAACAATCTGTAAACTATTCTGAAGTCCTCAAGGGAAAAAAATATAACTGTAATCGTCTTTTCTTTAACTCTGTAAATCATAGGTTTACTTATTCCAATTGCCCTTATTCTAGATATCTAGGTGTTTCATCCCCTCTGCTCCCCTCTTGTAAGACCCCCACCTGGAGCTTTGTGTCCAGTTCTGGAATCCCAATGTAAGGAGACGGAACTGTTGAACAGATCCAGAGGAGGCCATGGAGGAGATCAGAGGAATGGAACATCTCTGCTACAAGGACAGGTTGAGGGCTGGTGTTGCTCAGCCTGGAGAAGGCTCCAGGGAGACCTTAGAGCAGCTTCCAGTACCTCAAGGGGGCTACAAGAAAGCTGGGGAGGGACTTTTTCTAAGGGCATGGAGTGACAGGACAAGGGGGAATGGCTTTAAAATGGAGAGGGGCAGAATTAGACTGGACATGAGGAAGAAATTCTTCACAATGAGGGTGGTGAGGCACTGGCACAGGTTGCCCCATCCCTGGAGGTGTTCAAGGGCAAGTTGGGTGGGCCTTGAGTGGCCTGGACTGGTGGGAGGTGTTCCTGCCCACGGCAGGGGGGTTGGCACTAGATGGGCTTTAAGGTCACTTCCAATCCAAACCATCCAAACCATAGGATTCTACGATTGTGTACATACATTTATGCATGCAGATTATATGCTGACAGGAGTTAAAAATGCACTTTATTGGCTTTCCCATTGTTGTGAAGCTTACAGGAAACACTGGTGCCCGCAATGGAACAGTAAAGCAAACCAGAGAATCAGAGTTCTGATAGAAGTTCTTTGAGCAACAGAGAAACAAGCCCAGCTGTCTCAGGTATTTGCAGGTCGCTCTCATGGATTCTGTTCCTTCTTCCCCAGTGCAGGGGAGGGATGTGCAGGTACTATCCCTCTGCCCAGGATGCTGCTCTGATGCGCAGTTTGTGTGCACACAGGACCCCCGTGGCTGCCTCCCCCACCTCAAATAACCTTTATATTGAGATTCATTCAAGAGGGGGTTTTTTGCAGCGTGCCCAGCAGGAAGCATGGTTTCCCTGCCCAAAGTCACCCTCCTGCTGCAGGTCCAGCACCCAGGGATGCGGGGGGCAGCGAACTGCCTGGGAGCCAAAGGGAAGGGAAGAGTGGGCAGGGAGGGGAAAGGGAAGAGGAAGGGCATGGAGGGGAAAACAAAGGGTAAGGAAGGGCATGGAGGGGAAAGGGGATGGAGGCGAAAGGGAAGGCAAAGGAGGTGCAGGCATGGAGAGAAGGAGGAAGGGGAAAGGGGAAGCATGGGCATGGAGGAGAAAGGAAAGGGGAAGAGCATGGAGGGGAAAGGAAAAGGTAAGGAAGGGCATGGAGGGGAAAGGAAAGGGGAAGAGCATGGAGGGGAAAGGAAAGAGGAAGTTAAAGGCAGGGGGAAGGAAAGGGAGGGGGAAGGAAAGGAAAAGGGAGGGGGAAGGAAAGGGAAGCGCAAGCATGGAGGGGAAAGGGAAGGGGAAGGGAAGCGCGGGCATAGAGGGAGAAGGGGAAGGGTATCGAGGGGAAGGGAGATGGAGAAAGGGAAAGGAAAGGAAGCGCGGGCATGTAGGGAAGCGGGAAGGGGACACGCGCGGATGCGGAGGGGGCAGGGACCGGCGCTCACCTTCTGCAAGGCCCGCACGTTCTCCTCACCGAAGACGCTGCTGAAGCCTTGGTAGAGGCCGCTGGCGGCTCGTCGGAAGCTGTTCTGCTTGTCGGCGCCGCGGCCCCTCGCCGCCCGCGCCCCCGGCCCCGCCGCGCCCAGAACCAGCAGCAGCAGCAGCAGCGGCAGCGCCCGCCCCGCCATGGCCGCTCGCACCCCTCAACACAGCCCTACAGCGCCCCTGCCGGTCAACATCAGAGTCAGCGGGATGGAAACGACCCACCGGATCATCGAGTCCAACCGTTCCTATAAAACACTAACCCACGTCCCTCAGCGCCTCGTCCACCCGGGCCTGAAACACCTCCAGGGAAGGTGAATCAACCACCTCCCTGGGCAGCCTCTGACAGTGCACAATGACCCTTTCCATAAAAATTTTTTTCCTAATGTCCAGCCTAAACCTCCCCTGGCGGAGCTTGAGGCCATTCCCTCTNGATGCCATTGGCCTTCTTGGCCACCTGGGCCACTTTTGGCCCATGTTCAGTCGCTGTCAACCAACACCCTCAGGTCCCTCTCCTCCAGGCACTTTCCAGCCACAATCCTCCTAGTCTGTAGCTGCTCAGGATTGTTGTGCCCCTAGTGCAGGACCCAGCATTTGGCCTTGTTAAACCTCATCCCATTGGTCTCAGCCCAGTGCTCCAGCCTGTTCAGATCCTTTGGGAGCCTCCCGATCCTCCAGAATATCAACTGTCAGGATAGGAATGGTTGGACTCAATGATCCTGGGCATCTTTTCCAACCTAGTGATTCTGTGATTAAATGGGTTGAAATGTAGGTGCAGCCTCCCCCCCCACCCTGTCCAGAGACAGAAAGGTCTGTGTAACAAACCTTGTCATGCCTGCAACTGCCTAACAGTGAGATTGTGGAATCACAGAATGGTTTGGGGTGGAAGGGAGCTCGGACCCCCCCCCCCCCGAGCCACACCCCCCCGCAGCAGGGACATCTCCCGCTTGACCAGAGGCTCCAGCCCCATCAACCCGGCCTGGACAACCCCAGGGACGGGGCAGCCCCCACTGCTCTGGGCAGCCTGGGACGGGGCCTCATCACCTTCACAAGAAAACATTTCTTCCCAAAATCTCATTTCAATATCCCCTCTCTCAGTCTAAAACCACTCTCCCTTGTCCTATCAGTCCATGGCCCTCCACAGCTTTCCTGGAACCCTTTTCTGTACTGGAAGCTGCTCTAAGGTCTCCCTGGAGCCTCCTCCTCTCCAGGCTGAACAACCCTAGCTCTCTCAGCCTGTCAGGTTTAAATTGGTTGAAATATAGGTGTTCTTGTGCAGCCCCCATGAGACAGAAAGGTCGGTGCAAGAGATTGTAGAGCTCTTTTCAGCTGCCTAAAAGGAGATTATAGTGAGATCACAGAATCATGGAATGGCTCAGCTTGGAAGTAACCCATCTGTTGCTCTAAGAACTTCCATCAGAACTCTGACTCTCTGGTTTTACTGTTCCCCTGCAGGCCCCAGTGTTTCCTGTAAACTTCATGACAATGGGGAAAACCCATAAAGTGTGTTTTTAACTCTTGTTAACATATAAATCTACATGCATAAATTTTTAAGTGCACATATGTAAATTCACATACATGTACAAATAGAATTATAGAATTATCAAATGGTGCAGATTAGAGGGGACCTCATAGCCCATCCAGTTCCACCCCCTCCATGGGCAGGGATACCTCCCACTGGATCAGGAGCTCCAGCCCCATCCAACCTGGCCTTGAACACCTCCAGGGATGGGGCAGCCCCTACTGCTCTGGGCAAGAATTCCTTTTAATGTGTAATCTAACTCTGCCCCTTCTGATTTAAAGCCATTCCCCCTTGTCCTGTCACTACATGCCCTTGCAAAAAGTCCCTCCCCATCTTTCCTGGGCTCAGACTGGAGAATGGGAAGTTCTGTGTGAACATGGGGAAAAAAATGTTTCCCCTGAGGGTGTTGGAGTATTGAAACAGGCTGCCCAGGGAGGCCGTAGAGTCTCCTTCTCTGGAGATACTCAAACCCTGCCTGGACACATTCCTGTGTGACCTGCTCAAGGTGACCCTGCTTTAGCAAGAGGGTTGGAGGCTCCAGGGGGCCCTTCCAACCCTGACCATGCTGTGATTCCATGACTCAGATCTTCTGACCCTCCTGCTGTCAGCTTGCACCTTTGAGAAGGTTCTGGCTCATTTTTTTCCCTGTTCCCAGAGGCAAGGTCTTGGCTTCGCCCTCTCTAAGCACTCTCATGGACCTGGTGCTTCAGCCCCCTGCCCTGCTCTGTGCTCACTGTTGGACTGACTCCAGTATCAATGTCCTTCTTGCAGTGTGGAGTTCAAACCTGGGCACACCACTCCATACATGGTCTTGGAAGTGCCAGACCAAGGGGAAGCATCACATTCCTCAGCCTCCTGGCCATGCTCTTACTTGTGCAGCCCAGAATGCTGCTGGGCAGCTTTGCTGCAAGAGCACATTGCTGACTCATGATCCTTTCTTGACCCCCAGTTCCTCTCCTTTGGAGCTTTTAATTCATTCAGGTGGTTATTTAGGCTCTCGAGATTCACAACAATCTTTAGAGAGAGTAGAGCAAGCTGCCTCTCCTGCATGGGTATCGCTGTCTGAGGAGACTCGCAGGCACAATTCCCAAGTGACAAAGGGAACAGAAGTCTAACATCGAACAAAGACATCTATCTTTTCAGTACACCATTAACTTCAGATTGAGGGATTCTGAAGGATTCTTGTGTCTTTACCCTTGAGAAACTCTGACTCAAACGTACATGCTAAAATACAGCAGGCGTAATGGTGTGACTCTTCTCACAGGTTTTATGACATCTGTCTTGAGTAACCAGGATAACAGAAGACCAGTTAGGAAGTATAAACCCATGCTATCAGCTCCCTCTGGGCAGTGAAACCCAACCAGGATGTTAGCAAAGTGAGGAAAGATTCCCCGGAGAGAGAAAAGTGCTTTATTGCCTTCAGAGCACATTCTGATTCACCGTTAATTGCCTGAGTTAGACAACAGGAAGACAATGACAGCAACATAAGAGCAGATCTGTAGGTCTGTGGTGCACATTCTGCACCAACCGATGACATGAGCTGGGGCACGAAATGTTTGCCAAATTGCTCAGCAGTTACTTCAAGGCACAGGGGATCCCAACGCCCTCCCCTGAGCTCCTTGTTGTGCCTGAGAAGGTGCAGGTGGCCCACAGTCACATCCACACACCATTGTGTTAGGATCTCTGCTCTGAAAACTACAGGACAGATCTCTGCTTTTACCTGCTCCTTCCTGGGGAGCTCCAACAGAATCAGGGGTGCAGCTGGGAGCTCTTCCAGTCTTTGGATTTACTGGAGGTACCCTTCTCCAATTTCATTCCTTGCATTCCTGATATTTAAACCTCGTGCTTGAGCCTAAGGCTGGCTGCTGGTTAGTCAAGTAGACATCTAGAATACAGACATCTTTTTGATGGCCTTTCTCCCCAGTTTTAGTCTGGCCAAACCACTCTTTTTCCTATTTAGCAGAGTGGCCTAGACCTTTCAGCATTTATTTATATTTGTCCCTGAAAGGGTTGGGCCCAGGTCCAGGAAGGTACTTAGAATCATACTTGATTTTGGTAGGATATAGGTTCATTATAAATTTATAAATGATGCTTTCATTTTCTTTTAAGGTGGCATTGAACTTGCTGAGATGCTACGAACTGTGTATATGTTGAAGTCTAACTCATCCAAAGTGAGTTGGCAACTGCTGATGGGTATTTCTGAGGTTCCTAGGAGGTTCCTGGATATCTGCCCTCAGTGTTGTGCCTCGGCTCCCAGCTCCCAGTACAGCGGCCACTTCTGGCACATTTCTTGCATGTAAAGAACCATGTGGTACAAAAATGCAACTGTAACTTAATTAACTGTCAAGAGCGTTGTTTCCACTTACAACATTGTTTCCACCCAGTTGGCATTCTCTCTGAGGGCCCCCCTTGGGCTTCTAGCCCGATCAGTCTTCTTTCTGTGAATCTGGGGAAGTTCCTACTTCTTTATGTGAATTTCCATCTCTGGATCCCCCTCAAAGTCACTTCTGCAAAGTGTTTGTTGTTTCTTTCCATCCGTTCTTCACAGAGGCTCAGAGGTCCATTTCAGAGGCTGCCTTTGGAAGTTTGTCCTTCATATGAGATCAGGATAATCTGGGAATCTTCCCTGGAATTTAATTGATTTCCTGACCTGTCTCAGTGAGTCTATTTCAGGTATGTTCATCTCTCAAAATCCACAGCTCTTATGAAATTACACAGGATTTCACCCTTCTCGTTTAAATAAATGAAATTGCATCTGCTCAAAGAATACATTGCATCATGGTGTGAAATACTGATATTTTCACATTGAACTTTTCAATTAGGACAACTGTGGGGTTCTAGAAAGGTCCTTTGATGAAACTCTTACTGTAAAGAAGCAGCATGAGTGCAGTCTGTTTCCTGATCTGAACTAGAAACTGCATAAGAGGTCTTATTCAGATACAGGGATTTAACAACAATCTGAACAGTACTTAGAATACATTGGAGGCTTCTTGATGTCAAAGTTTTAGCACATCATAGGGTTGCCTCCTCTAAAATAATGTTTATAATGGAAAAGATAAAGCAGGCTTTAAGAAAGCCAACTGGTGTTTCTGTGGACCAGTCCTTAACCTTACTGACCCTTATTTTTCTGGTTTTACTTCATCTCACACCCTCAGTTTGTCATAGCTGATTGCTTTATGACCTTTTGTCCTTTTAGGCTTTTTCTGTCCATGTTTTTGCTGCCAGCTCTGTGAAGCTTCTCTTGCAAAATGTCATTGCTGCTTTCATTTTTTTTTCTCTTTTCCTTTTCTTTTTTCTTCCCTTTCTGCAAACACTTTTCATTCTGATTTTGGTTACTTGTGCTCCTGACACCATGTTGAGGTTGCAGAGATCATGGATGTCAAATGAGCCAGGAGTTTCTGATTCTTACACAGACTCATTATCCAGTTGGTACCCACTCTGAACAGGGGATTATATAAAACCTTTCCTAAAACTTTAGACTTCCTAAGCCAGGCGTTGGATCAATGGATCTTGGTCAGGCCTCAGCATACTGCACAGATTGCTGTGAGGTATTATTACAAAACTTTTATCTCACAGGTCTGTGGATTTCATCACTCATCTAATGTCACAGACTGCTTGCAGGTAGGTTACCTCACAGACCACAAACCAAGCAGTGCCATCGTTATTGCTGTTAATTGACCCTGAAGCACCTTTTGGAGGGTGTCTATTTTAATCTAAAGCAGAAAACATGATTTAATCTTTAACCTGTTATGAGTAATAGGTATAAAATAAGACTTTAAAAGATTTCAAAATGGTCAATTCCAGTTGATGGTTGGTTACAAGCCAGAGGCCATCTCCAAACACTGAACAGCTTATGCTATATGAAATAAAGGCACCTTAGCATACAGCCTCACAGCTTTGCACACACACGACCTTGCAGCTCTGTGAGCACAGTTTCGCACACACCCCCAGTACAAAGGCTTATACAGGCTCAAAGTTTCTTTTTACAACATAAAGTGATCTTCTGCTGTAATGCTCCTCTGGTTTCTCACGGGTAACTTTTCTTTGGTGGAACCTGGGTCGTAACTTTGTAGCCTAAAGAGTTAGAACAGCTGCTTCTCATGGGAAAGTATAAGATTAATGTAACTAATTGATTGCTTGTTGCTAAAGGACAATTGTCAAATCAGCTTGCTAAACAATAGCCTGTATTAATCAGTAAGATATAAGAATCTGTGATGGACTTCAATAAACTGGCTCACTAGAATCAACTGAACATGAGCCAGCAGTGGCCCAGGTGGCCAAGAAGGCATCTTGGCTTGGATCAGAAGCAGCATGACCAGCAGGGCCAAGGAGGTTCTTCTCCCTGTGTACTCGGCACTGGNATTGGGCATTGGAACAGGCTGCCCAGGGAGGGGGTCGAGTCACCTTCCCTGGAGGGGTTTAAGGGATGGGTGGACGAGGTGCTGAGGGACATGGTTTAGTGTTTGATAGGAATGGTTGGACTCAATGATCTGGTGGGTCTCTTCCAACCTGGTGATTCTGATTCTCTTTTCCTCCAGCTACCCTAACATAGTCTCCAAACTGCCTCTATCAGTTACCACAGTCCTCTCAATGTCCACTTTCTCATTAAAGGCTTGTTTATTTCTCCTTTTTTTTCCCGTTTTACCAAAGTCACTTTTGAAAGGGAAAAAAAAACCCGGTTTAGATGAAGAAAAACTGGGATGAGGGCGTGGAATGTGGTGGCATGACCAGTTCTAAATAAATATGCAATAACAAAACTTCTGTTAAGAGATGAGAACGCCTGCCAGGCCTTCCCAGACCCCCAAGAATTCCCAGCGCTCCCTTTCCTCGAGCACTAACTGGGTCGCTCCGCTTTTACCCTTTCTCATCTCAACGAGAGGATTTTTCTGGGTCCCCTCCCAGGTGATTTGTCCGGGCGTTTCATTTGGAGCCGCCGAGGCTGCCGGGGGTACGGAAAAGACGCCGCTCGGCGCCTGTTTTTTTTCATTTAAAAACGCGAAATACCGGCACCGGCGGAGCCCGGCAGCGCGCCGCTACCCTCGGGGGCCGCGCCCCGCGCGCCGCGCGCCTGAGCGCGCTCTTCCCATTGGGCGCGCCCCCCACCGCGCAGCCCGCTGATTGGTCCGCGGAGGCCGCGGCCGATGAGAGCCCCGCGCTGATTGGCTCGTCCCGGCGCCGGCGCTTCCCCCCCGTGGGAAGAGCGCGCTCTGGGCTGATGTGGGGCCAGGCGCGCGACAGCCAATCAGCGGCGGCGGCGCCGGGATCCATCCGCGGCGCGAGGACTGGGGGCCGCTGCGGGGATTTGGGGGGGGTGTGTGGTGTGTGTGTTAAAAATGGGGTTAAAAATGGGAATTTAAACATTTGCTGGCAGCTGGCAGCGCATCAGCTGAACCGGAGAGGTTTGCTAGGGGCCAGAGGACGGCCCGGGGATGATGAAAGGTCTGGAGCGCCTCTACTATGGGGATGAGCTGGGATAGCTGGGGTTGTTCAGCCTGGAGAATCACAGTCATAGAATCACCAGGTTGGAAGAGACCCACCAGATCACCACATCCAACCGTTCCTATCAAACACTAACCCATGTTCCTCAGCACCTCATCCACCTGTCCCTTAAACCCTTCCAGGGACGGTGACTCAACCCTCTCCCTGGGCAGCCTCTGCCACTGCTCAATGTTACTTTCTGCGAAAATTTTTAAACCTCCAAAGGTTTTGGGAGACCCTAGAGCAGCTTCCAGAGCTGAAAGGGGCTCCAGGAAAGCCGGGGAGGGGCTCTGGATCAGGGAGGGCAGGGACAGGGCGAGGGGAGGCGATTTTAAGTTGAAAGAAAGCGGATTTAGATTAAATACTAGGAAGAAATTCTTTACAATGAGGATGGGGAGGCCGTGGCCCAGGTTGCCCAGAGCAGTGGTGGCTGCCCCATCCCTGGAGGGGTTCAAGGTCAGGTTGCATGGGGCTGGAGCCCCTGTTCCAGTGGAACGTGTCCCTGCCCATGGAGGGGGTGGGACTGGATGATCTTTGAGGTTCCTTCAGAGGTAGTTGTAGAGAGGAGGAAGGAGGAGGGAGCTGGCCTCTTCTCCCAAGTGACAGGGGACAGGGCGAGGGACAATGGCCTCAAGCTCTGCCAGGGGAGGTTCAAGCTGTACATCAGAAGGAAATTATTATGGAAAGGGTCATTGGGCACTGTCAGAGACTGCCCAGGGAGGTGGTGGATTCACCTTCTCTGGAAGTGTTTAAGAGATGGATATACAGGATGCTCAGGGACGTGATTTAGTGGCAGATGGAAATGGCTGGACTCGATCATGCAAGAGTTCTTTTCCGACCTGCTGATTCTGTGATTCCTGTAGTTCTTGCTGTGGCTCCCTTGGCCAGCTGGAGCTGGGAAGCTCTGCAGCCAGGACTCCTATATCCCTCTCCACCTGTGACTGCGGCTCCCACACAACCACTGCCCTCCCCAAGCGCTGCTGAGGTGCAGAAAAGCAGATAAAGAGTCTCGATGCCATTTCTGTCTTCCCAGGCCCTCTGGGCTCGGGAGAGTTCCTTACATGTGTGCCATATGGAAAAGTGTCACAGTTTAGCTTTTCCTGGCTTGATCAACAGCTAGAGCTGAGCAGCTGTGATCCTAGTCTCACCAGGCCCCAGGGAAAGGGAAATGAGAGAGAGGCTTGTGTGCTGCAAGCTAAAACTGAAACAGTTGCAATGAAATAATAATTATGAAAATAATAAAAAAATATTGAAACAGACAAATTCATCTCAGAGTCATAGAATCATAGAATGGTTTGGGTTGGAAATGGAACCTGTTGATGACTCTCATCATCACTGATGCTGCAGAACAGGAATAGGGAAAGTTCTCAGACTGGACTGAGAACTGGATGGGAGCTGAGTGTGGGACCTGGACTCAGGAATTCACAGATCAGGGATTAAGCACAAAAGGACACATGAAGTTTATGTTAGATGCCAGCCGTTAAAGGAGAGGGCCTGACCCTTGTGATCCAGTTGGGCTGGATGATCTTAGAGGTCTTTTCCAACCTTAATGATTCTGTGATCACTCAGTTTCATACTGCATGTGATGTACATGACATAGAGTCCATGGTCAGTTCTGGGTCCTGTCTGCTCTCCCCTGCAGGTGGGACCTTTTTTCCCTCTTTAATGATTCACCAATGTGAGGATGTCCTTTAGCTCCATAGAAACAAATAAATACAATGGTCTTTCTGTGTACCAATGCCCTGTTACTTTGGTGATAATAATAAATTCCAAGTGTTTTCACCTCTAGAGACAGACACTGTCTAAACACACATAGTGAACTTCCAGAACTTGAAGTTACTTAGACAAGGGTCAGCTGAAAAGTTAGAAAATTAATTCTGCTTCAGCTCAAACCAGGTTTTTCTTGGGGAAAATGTAAACAGCAGAGTTGTTCAAATCCTGTTTTGCAGGTTTAATAACACAGTTGTATTTCAGCTGCCCAAAAGTCTCAGTGGAATTCATAGCGAGTATACTGCCCAGTGCATGTGTTTTGCTGTTGTATTTACACCATGGGCCTGTACAATTACCACCAAACTTGTGTTATTCGAGGCTCCTGTGACTTAGAAGGGAAACCACAACCTTGGAAACGCCGCTGGTGAGTGAGCTGGAGAACAGGTCTTATGAGGAGTGACTGAGAGAGTTGGGGGTGTTTAGCCTGGAGAAGAGGAGGCTGAGGGGAGACCTCATTGCTCTCTACAACTGCCTGAAANTGTCAGATTCCCTGGAGGGGTTTAAGGGATGGGTGGACGAGGTGCTGAGGGACATGGTTTAGTGATTGATGGGAATGGTTGGACTCGATGATCCGTTGGATTTCTTCCAACCTGGTTATTCTATGATTCTATGAAGCAGCAGTTGTGTCAGCAGCACACACGGCGATGAGGTGCTTCTCCATCTCTCCGTGGCCAAAACCAGCTCTTGCGACACAGCGATGGTCAGTGAGAGACCTCGTGTTCTGAAAGAAGCGATCGATTCTAATCCGAGGCGCGGGATACGCGCGCATCATGGAAGGGAACTGGGGTGGCCAGACCGGGACGAGGCCAGATGCCCCAGGATGGGGTCGCAGGCGTGTGCCAGGCGATGCTGCTGAACCCAGCCGAGCAGCGGGGATGCTGCAGGGATGGGATGCGTCGGTGGCTCCTGGCGGGTGGCCTTCAGCGTCGTGACGGTGGGATCTGCCCCGCGAGGGGCCCAACAGCCCCCGCAGCGGGCGGGGCGCCGCGCCCGCACTCTTTTCTCTGCGGCGGAAGGTTACGCAGGGGTGGGTGCTGAGCGGCTCCGCAGCTTTTAAAGCGCGGGGCGGGGCCGCTCACTCGGGGTTGCGGGCGTGGGGGTTGTACTGCTGGTGGGAGCTGAGGTCCGGTTCCTCGCCCGCTCCGGTTCGTTCGCCGCCGCCGCCGCCGCCATGTCCGCTGAGCCCGAGATCATGGAGTCGCAGGTGATGTGGGAGCCCGACACCAAGCGCAACACCCACATGGACCGGTTCCGCGCCGCCGTGGCCAGCAGCTGCGGGCTCCGCCTGGGTGAGCGGCGGGCGGGGAGGCCCTGGGGCTGCCCCGGCGCCGGCCGGGCCGCGGAGAGCGGGGCGAGGGGTCCGGGCTGCGGCCGCGATGCTCTGGCCGCGAAGGGCCGCGGTGATGGGGAGCGCGAACAGCCTTATCTGGGGCTGCTGCTGGCCGCCCAACCGGGCTGCGCGGGCGCCGGGACCTGCCGGTCGCTGCCTGCGGGGGCTCCCCGGGGAGAGGAGGCTGCGGGGGGCACTTAGTATCTGAGGGGGTGCGGGAAGGAGCAGTCGCTGCTGTCGTGGCTGTGACGTTAAGGTAAGAGTTCGCGGGGCGCTTTAACACGGTGTGTGTGTGAGCTTTGAGGTAAGGCCGGGCTTGCAGTCTTGTCTTTGATTTTTTTGAAGGCTATGCAGTTTTGCTGAACAGCCTACTTAAAATTTATGGGGTGTTGTATAAGTTGGTTCAGTGGTGGAAGCCAAGTTTCCTTGCTGTGTGCCTGCCCCAGCTCTTGAACTTTACACTCTGCTTCGTGCTCCTTCAGAAATACCTGTATGGCTGTGGATAGATGTGGTGTTCTCTGACACGGAAACAGCTCCTCAGTTTTGAGTTTAGTCCAGCTTTGCACAGGAGGTTGGACCTCCAGCAGTGTCTTTCAACCCAGATTGCGCTGTTTCAGTGACTGCTGACTTTGTGGTGTCTGTGGGGTGTCAGGAATCAGTGGGGCTGGCCACATGGGCTCTTACACATCGTGAAACAGGTGGAAATCAGTGTATGTGGGGGTCAAGCTCTCCAGTGCTGGCTGGCAGGCTTTGTGTTGCCTGTTCTCCTTCTGTATCTGGGGAATGAGTTGCTTGTGTAGCTTTCCTGTAATCCTTTCTCCTGTGGGGGATGGAGGGAGTAGCTTTGGCAAGTGACCTGACAAGTTTTTTGGTCCAGTGTAAATGTGTAGACTGAGCACAGATATTGTGAAGTAGTAATGAGGTAGTAGGTAGCTAGTGCTTCTAGCTGCTCATGTCTGTGAGATTTGTGTGTATTGATATTTGCTCACCTAATATAGAATCACAGAATCATAGAATAACCAGGTTGGAAGAGACCCACCAGATCATTGAGTCCAACCATTCCTATCAATCACTAAACCATGTCCCTCAGCACCTCATCCACCTGTCCTTTAAACACCTCCAGGGAAGCTGACTCGACCCCCTCCCTGGGCAGCCTCTGCCAGTGCACAATGACCCTTTCTGTGAAAAGTTTCTTCCTAATGTTCAGCCTGAACCTTCCCTGATGGAGCTTGAGGCCATTCCCTCTCATCCTGTCCCTTGGGAGAAGAGCCCAGCTCCCTCCTCTCCACAACCTTTCAGGTAGTTATAGAGAGCAATGAGGTCTCCCCTCAGCCTCCTCTTCTCCAGGCTAAACACCCCCACTTCTCTCAGCCGTTCTTCATAAGGCCTGTTCTCCAGCCCCTTCATTGTTCTTCTCTGGACTCACTCCTGAGCCTCAACATCCTTGTGGTGAGAGGACCAGAACTGAACACAGGATATGTTGGCAAAACAGGTCATTAGTTTGACTGGTGGGGGATTTCCCCTTAGAGCAGAAGTGGAAGGTGTCTAACTCCCCTGCTACATAGCAATCAAGTTACTCCAAGGTTTTAGCTCGCTCTCAAATAGAAATGTCATGTAGCTGATAGTCATATGAGAAAGAATGAATGCAGGTTTGGATGGGCTGCCCATGGTTGTGGCTGTAACATCTAGAGATTTTTTTCACCCCACTTTGAAGTGGTTGTCTCCAGTTAAAGTGGATTCCTGTGCTTATATAGAGACCTTTGTCAACTTCCATTAGATGTGAACTGATGTTCAGTGGCCTGTGTGCTTTTCAACAACTAAGAATGGATTCTTTATGTAATGTCAAGATGTGGACTGAGTGGGGAGTGCTAAGGGCAATAGAACCAGTGAAAGGGCATGGCTTTATCCAACACTGAGCACACAGTAGTGAGATAGTGTTTAGTTGCTGAGTAATAGCCCTGAAGGACTTGCATGTTAAAGCTCTTTTGGGGTAAATAGTATAGACAAGACAGCACAATCTCTTCATGTTGTATAAAACAAAATTATTGATGACTTGTAGCTTTTTTGCATTTCTCAAATTATTTGGAGCGTTTGCTGCGATTGTTTTTTTTTTTCAGGAGGAGGTGGGAGCTTGAACTTCCCTTTGGTCAAGTCTTATCTCTCCTCAGACCAGCTGGAGTGCTGTATGCAGAAGTGAAGTGTAGCTTGGGTGGAGTGTTAAGAGATATTTAGGCGGCTGAAATTGAAGCAATATGTGGGCAAGAGTTGAGTTATGGAGAACGCTTTGCATTTACTTCTACTGTGTGAGTAATAACTAGGGAGTAATATCATCTTGATGGAAAAGAATGAATGGAAGGGACAGAGTGGGTGGAGAAACAGCTGTAGTGATCAAGTGTAACAGTGTAGAGAGGGTTTTGAATGCTTTTCTCTTGTAAGGCTGGAAGATGTCCTCCTTGTAGGATGCGGATGCTGAGATGATTTCTGAAGCAGTCAGCTGCATAGCAGGATGACCAAAGAGGATGGGAGAAAATTACTTCGTGTTTAGCTGAAAGCATTAAATAGGAAACCCAATTGGCAGAGCAGGAAACTGTTACTCCTGTTGGTGATAGCAGACACTAATGTTTAATTTGGCTGTTGGCACAGTCTCAAACAGCATGGGCATGACTTGGGAGTGTCATTTACAAGCTGTCAATGAGAAATTTGCTTCAGTTATTCATACCTAAAACAGTTTTACACACTGTATTTAGTATGATATGTTTTTTTAATATGCATTCCTTGAGTTGTTTCATCTGCCTCAGGATCATGTAAAACTTAAACTGCTCATTTCCACATTTCTCGTGGCAGGTCACAGTTTTAATATCTAGTTAGCAAACACCTTGTTTTTCTTCCTTCATGATGTTTTAGCGTGAAAAGTTAAGCTGCATTTTGTTAGAATCCTTATTTATTGAGCAGTAGTGTATGCTTCCTTTTAACAGTGGTGTTATTACAGTTGGATAATGAGTGTGTCTGATCTTCATGCTGTCAGAGGTGTTTGGTCCTCAACTAGAACTGTGCAGCAGAAGTCTCTAGTCAGGGTGACTTATTTACATTCTGCTGTATGAAAGCATCATTTTGATGATAGAGGGAGCAGAAGTGGCAGCGAGCAGGACTCTGTCCTGCTGTCAGAGCTTTGATATGCTGATGGGGTGGAGGGGTAGATGCTCTACAGTTAATTGGAAAAGGTCCCTGTCTCTTTGGTGACAAGAGGCTTGTAACACAGTTGGGTGAAGTGATGCCGTCTGTTCCAGTAGACTATTTCTGTTGATGCCTGAGTCACTTGTTTTGAACAGAAGTGATGTACTCTTTGATTGCTTTTAACTTAATGGCTGTTTAGACCACAGTTTTTCTTCGTCTAGGATATCTCTAATTGTATTTTGCCTAAATTCCTTTAATTCTCTGTGTAACACTAACAGATTTGTTTTACTTCTAGCCAACTATGATGACTTATACCAGTGGTCAGTGGAATCCTACTCGGACTTCTGGGCAGAATTCTGGAAATACAGTAACATTGTGTGTTCTTGCCTGTATGATGAGGTGAGTCAATATTTATCTTGTCAAGTGCCACACAAAGGAGAGATAAACCTGTTTCGAGGTCAGTCTTTTGACCTGCTCCTGGAACCTTTGTGAGTGATATTAAAAAAATCTGTCAACTGCATATTTCTGAATTTCCTTGTGTTGTGGATGGTGGTGTTCTGTGCTGATATACTTCAGGGCACTGACATGCTCAAGTGTTGTGCTAAACAATTCTAAATGTGAGTATCCTTGTTGTTGTGTGCTCTAACATACCTTGGTAGTCCTGGCTGCTTGTGAGGAGTCTACCAGTATCCTGCCTTGTGCTTTAGCATTATGCTGGTGGTTTTGTATTTTGATATCATCATGGTTTTGTAAAGGTTGGTGTGCATTTAAGTTCATATGTGTGTTCAGAGTCAGCTTACTAGGTAGTCATGTCTCCCACTCCAGTTTTGTAGAACTGGTTGTGGAAGTCTGCAATCAGATGTGGGCTTGAAATATTTCTGAGGGAGTGGTTTGGACGCAATCACAGGTGGAATACCAGACCATACCACAGTGTTGCTTGAGATTTCAAAGTCCTTGCAAATGGAGGGCAAAGCTGGAGCCCTTGCACAGTCCTAGTGTAGGATATCAACATCACCTTGCGGTTTCCCACCTAAGGAAGGAGGAGTAATTATTTCAAAAGCTTGATACAGAGGAACCTTGGGGCCTAGTAGAGAGGGCTGGATTTGTATCTTAATCCCTGGAGACCATCTGTGCTGAGAACACTCAGAGTACTGGCAGTTCTGTAGAGGAAACTGGTAAGTTTCTTTTGCCTTTTCTGAATTTCTGTACTGTATGCCGTGATTGGCACCTGCACAGGAACCACTTGATCTGTGCGACCCTCATTTTAGCCTTAATTCAGCCAGAGTGTAAGAACTAGCATGCTTTTTGAAGTATGTTGTCTGAAGATTGGAAATATTTAATTTTTTTTTAATGTAAATGTATTGCCAAATCTGGTCAGGTTCTGTTTGGGTACTGTCTATTTTCTCTAGTGTTCTGTGCTGCTAGCAAGTCTGTTTTTCTAAGCTTCCACATGAATATGGAATGTCCTGGGCAACTTCAGAGGAGCTCTTTTGCACCTGTGTTTCTGTATTGAGCAAACTGGACAGTAACACTTGCTGTTCTCTTGCCTTGCAGGGCTGGTACTCCTGGAAGTCTGTCCTTCCAGACACCACCACTGGTTGGTGAACTGGAAGGAAGACTGAAGCAGGCACTGTTGGCCTGAAATTATTTCCTGAGGATGAGAAGATGGGAATGTCTAGGAAGGCTTTAACTAGACTACTTGTGAGCTTATAGGCCCCTGTATGCCTCTTCTGCATGGGTCTTGCTGTGGTGCAAGGTCTTAAAACATGAGAAGGCAGGGTCAGCGGATAAGTAACTGCCCTAGAAGATACTTGACTTGCTCTTTATGAACATTGCTGTTTGCCTCCAACTTCATCTCCATGTCACTGTTGTCATCTTTGCAATTTGACTCCAACTTTGCTGAGCCTCAAAGCTGATGTGCTGTTAGACCTTATCATTGGTCCATTTCTCTTGCATGTTAAGAGGAGAAGCTGTTTGCATTACCATAGGTGTTCTGTGGTAGCTAAAGAGCTGAAAAGCTGTGGAAGCTCTGCTCATGTAGGGGAACCGCTCCTCGTGGTGTCAGAGCTAAGGGTGGAGGTAGCTAGACTAAGGACTATCGGGGAGTGAGAGGGAAATAGATCAGTGGAGCAGAGCCCTCTTGCAAACTCAGCAGGTGGCTGGAACCAGAGCAGTTGAGCACCACCCATCTGCCAACTGCAGGATTGGGGGAATAAGAGATGGGGAACGGCAGCAAGTTCCTGCCTGGTGCAGGAAGCCTTCTGTCCCCACTGAGACAGCAAACCCCACAGATTCCCCTGAAGAATAAATA
>WAAB01000490.1:0-10236 GCA_013389865.1 Piaya cayana
TGTTGATGCAAGTTCAACATGACCTGGAAATACACACTTGTAGACTGGAAAGTCAATCTTGTCCTAGACTGGGTCAAAAGAAGTGTGACTAGCATGTCTAGTGAAGTNGAACAGGCTACCCAGGGAGGTGATTGATTCACCTTCCCTGGAGGTGTTTAAGGCACGGATGGACGAGGTCGTGACGGGCATGGTTTAGTGTTTGATAGGAATGGTTGGACTTGATGATCTGGTGGGTCTCTTTGAACCTGGTTGTTCTATGATTCTTGATTTCTGATATATAAGCAGATCCATGACTCCAAGAACTTGAAACAGATCTGTCTTCTGATGATAGGAAAAAAGTTTTTGAGATTTTGCTCAGTTAAGTATAAAGATCATAACATTTTTTAGAAATATAATTGCTGGATATGTGGAACACCTGCAGACAGGGAGACCAGGTAAAAATGCATCAACATCTATTAAGCACGTAAGTATACACAAGTCTAGTTATTGTTTTGCAAAATTGCATTATTTACAACTAAAATGTTTATTCTGTGACATTAGTTAAACTGGCCAAATGCTATTACCTACCAGAAATGCAAATCAGCAAAAGATGGCTAATAAGTTAGAAAAGCCTCTAATCAAAAACTATGCAAAAAGCTTTGGTTAAAGAGGTTAATATATAAAATGTCTGAGTAAACAAAACCAAGAGTTAAAGTAAATGGCTTTTAGAGAAGAAAAATCAAAGAAGCAGACAAAAAAATATGAGCTTTGGCCAAACCCCAAACATAGCTATTATGGAACTTTATTTAAATATAATTTAGGAGACTAACATGATAAAGGGTAATGTAATGATTATGAAACAATGTGTAAAAATGCCACCATAGAATCCTGTTAGTGAAAATCAGGACCTCTCTTGGCACTTTGGCATAAATTTGTACAATTCCTGTTACAAGAATACAGATCTTTCACAGAGGAACACGGAAAGCTTTATTAGGTTGGCAAAGAAAGGAGATAAAATTAAAACAAATAAAATGAAGCTTTGCATGAAATTATCTGGACTGTAAAATAGTCACCCATCTGTTATATAAGATAAGATGAACACCCCCACCATGTATCCAATGATGCAATCATAGAATAGGTAAGAAAAAAGTTGTTTTCATAAACAAAGTATTATAAAGAATCCTAGCCCATGCTTGTCAGGTCTGAAACATTTTGATGAATCCAGAGATGTATGCTCAGTAGTCACTTCAGCTGAAGAGAAATTTAAACTTTTTTAGAAACAAAACTGAATGGTAATGTTGGAGTTATGTTTTTCTTTCAAAATGTGCTTGTTTTCTCCTGGAATACATTCAGTTTTATTTGAATTAAAGTTCCTTGTCTCCCTTCCTTCAAATGAATGTTTGAATGCATATTCCTAGAAGGGTTGTCAGAGGCTTTAAAGTGTATATCCTGAATCTCTGTCTCTGTTAGCTGTATCCAAAGTGAGGTGAAACCAAGCATAACAAAACCATTCAAACAAATATACATCTTCTTACAGATTATTGGGAAATTTTGAGGTAGTGTGACTTTTCTCAAAGGCCCAAATGAGAAATTGTTGATAATCATAGAGGTTTGATATACCTTTTCCACATATCCCACAAAAAAAATTATTACCTTGTTCCAAAGTGAATATCCTTTTGGAAATTCTTTATTTAAAAAATATTTGTGGTTTTGCTTTCTTACAGGCAAAATGATAAAGATATTTAAAACCATAGATAAACCTAGTTTCCGTTCATCTTCATTCAGTCATTGTTACACTATTTGATTAAGTAATAAAGAATCAGTTTTGTCTTCAGACAGGTATTACATTAATATCTCAAGTCTTTTGCTTTCTATCCATTGATTAGAGAGACATTCATTACACTATCTTTCATTCTCTCAAAATCATTTACTAAACTTCAACCTTCCCTCCAACTTCATTCTAATCAATATTTATCCTGTCTACTAACACTTACAATCTAGTTCACAGTCTAGAAAATGTATCTGTGTCTTATTCCTGACAAGAGCCTTATTTTTAGACTTCCTCATCAGCTTCTTGAACCAAAAAACCCAATATAAGCAGTTTTGCAGAAATGGGTGAGGCTTTCACGCTTATTTACCTGCTTGAAAGGCTAGAGATTTGCATTAATTACTACTCAGCTTTGATAAAAGAGTCTTTTCCTGAATCTATGCATCCATAATGCTGTGCATCTCAGTGTTAAGGTCTTTGAAGTTTCCATGCTTCCAAAGACTTTCATCTGTCACAAATTGAAATGAGCTTGTACTGATGGGGCCAGGTTGCAGTGCCATAACTCTATCAGTGTAGACTTTACTCCTTGATTTTTGACATATTAGCCACAGTTACCTGTCATATAGATTTAATCACAGTATATTGTATCTAATACACTCCATGTGAAACATAAATAGCTAAAAGGGATTTGGGGTATGTAAAAGCAAAAATCCTTATATGATCACTATGTTTTTTATGTTACGTCTGGAGAAAAAAAACCATTGAAAAACATGACATCAAGATATTTTTCCTGTTAGAGCAAAATAAGGGGGGTGGCAGGTAGCTATTACTATGCTTATAGCAAGATCTTTGAGGGTATCATTCATGAATAACTATTAGACAAGAAGGTAGTTCAAACATATAATAAAGTTAATGAATACTGCAAAATGGGAATGACAAAATATAAAAAAGCCTTGTAAACCTATGATCCTGCTGCCCAACTCAATCTAGCTAGTGTTCATGACTCCTAAAGGCACTGTTTAGTAACTCCAACATGAAATCTCCGAATATATTATGTAACATATTCATAAGATCATCAAAGACTCAGTTATGAATTCATGAATGTCAGATATGAATCTCCGAATTGTTATGAATCTCAGATATGAACCTCCAAACTCTTGATTAGTAGATTAAGCCGACCTGTGGTTCAAATCATCCTCAATACCAAAGAAAGGGAAGGTGACTTTTATAACATGCTACTAAAAAGAACTTTATAGACCAATGCCATATATTTGTGTAAACAGGGAGAATAAATAGTATGCATATGAATAAACCTGATATATGAAAGAAGAATACATGCTGGTTTTGTGCATGCCTCGTAGATTCTTTAGTCTTTGAAAAATCAGTGAGCTTGTGAATAAATGTGCTTCCAAAAATCTTTCAGGAAGATCTCACATCAATTGCTCCTAAAGACAAAATCCTAATAAGTCTCTATTGTGGTTCAACCCCAGCCAGCTCAGCCCACACAGCCACTCGCTCCACCTGTCCATTCCCAGTGAGATGAAGGAGAGAATTTGAAACATAAAAGAAAATTCATGAGTTTAGATAAAGACAGTTTAATAGATAAAGCAAAAGCTGCACGTACACGCAAAATATTCATCCCATCATCCAGCAGGTGTTCAGTCATCTCCAGGAAAGCAGGACATCATCACACAGAACAGTTACTTGGGAAGACATTTACCATAACTCTGAATGTCTTCATCTTCCTTCTTGTTCACCTTAGAACTTCTTGCTGAGCCTGTACCATATGCTATGCGATATGCCTCTGGTGAGTTGGTGCCAGATGTCCCAGCTGTGATCCCTCCAAACTTCTTGTGCACCCAAAGCCACCTTACCGGCAGGGTAGTAGAAAAAGTACTTGACCCTGGATTATATCCAAGCACTTCTATGAAGAAAAATAGCTCTGCCCTAGCCAAGACCAGTATCTGAGCTAAGAGAACTTCTCCTTTTCTCTCTTGGTAAGCAAAGAATAAAAAAGAGTGGATCAGTTAAAAGACTTGTGACTAGATCCATCTGGATAAGTCTGTGATCTATTATATCTGTATTTCCTTGTTCCTTAATATCTTTATCTTTAGTTTCTCCTAGATGAAGTGAAGCTTTGTTATGACCTAGCAGAGCATTCCTTATGTTTTTAGGGAAGAGAAGAACAGAACAATAATGATGAAGTACGTTAATACCCGTTGATAGAAGAAGAAAGTATTAATTTTGTAATTATATTGATGAGTTTACACTGTGAGAAAATTAACAAAATCATGTATGAAATCTGTAGTCATAATAGAGATAGAACATAGAACTAGAACTCAAAAGGGAACATGAAAGCCACTTACATGCATGCATTACTGCATTGGACTTTTTCAGAGCCATCAATGTGGGAGACGGAAAAGAATATGAGAATTACTATTCATCCCAACATAGTTCTGGAAGCCCCTCTTGGCATTATAAAACAGGAATTGTCTATCTAGTGAAAGATATTCAGGTTTGTGATATTATCTCTAAGGGGAAAATATCAGCTTTATGTTTTGTTATTTAAGAATATATAGATCAAACTGGATAATAGCTTTAGAGTTTTGACCCACATCAGGATGAGGGAGATGATAAAGACCCAGACAGAACTATCTGAGCAAGAGAGAGGGACAATCATAAGTGGTACATCAACAGAAGTGTAAGAGGGAAATCAGTTTACATGAGATGTCTGGTCTTAGGTTAATAAAAATCTGTTGACAGTAAAAATGAAAAGATGATACTGAGCAGTTTATCTGTAGCAGCCTGGAAGAGTAAAGACTTTTTTTCCAGTCTAATAATCCTTTCTATTTTCTTTCCACTGCTACTTTTTCAATAACTCAGGTAATGGGTTGTTCAATGGATAGGATTATTGTGACTAAGTACCAGCCCAAACATATACACAAATTTAACAGTCTTTCAGAATGTTTTGGTACCCAGTAGAAGATCAAAAGCTCGACAACAGAAGATGCTGTCAGATGTGAACATTGCTTTAGATGAGTGGTTGAACTATATCCAGAACAAAGAGTTAGGACTGTGTTGCCTAAAGAGAAATTCAGAGGATAAAACATGTCTCAAATCTCCTGAGTCCAGGGAAAAATTAAACTGGAAATTACCTATAATGCCAACATAGTACTAAGCTGAGAATGGCTTGAAGAAAACAGAAGCAGCTTATTTTTCTTCTAGCTTTTTTGTTAGCATGTGGGAAAATCCATGCCCAACCTATAAACACGGCCCTGAATTTGGACCACAAAATCAATTTTTCCCTTCATTCTCATTCAGCATTTCCTTTGAAATTTCACTGAGTTGAATTTTTAATGCTATCACCATCTAACCTGTTTTGATCTCTGTGTGAATGAAATCCAGATAATTGGTACAGTGGAGGTTTGCAGTGAAGAACTATTGATATTCAGGGACAGTGCTTATCTAATATCAGTTCTTGTGTTAATCCTAAGGAGATGTCTATGAAGAGAATTGTATTTGTTCAGAACTAGAATTATAAACAGGACAGAGGTTATTAATTACATTTTTAATCTAAAGCCTAGATATTCTAGATCATTTTGGCCTTAAATTTCTTCTGATAAAGTCTCAAAAGTTTTTATGCTTCTGTCCCTGGTAAGTTAACACGGATGTGTTGTGCCAAGATGGTTTGAGGAATAAACATTGTCCACCACCAGGTTGGTGTGATCTAAGCTGTGTTATAGATCATAGTTACAATACTTTCAAGGAGAGATTTAGTATTGGAAAATTCCTTCCCCATTTTGTCAGAGAAAATCATTCAGGCTGCAGGTAGTGAAAAACTCTCACAAAAACCTTGTCTACCTTTGAAACAATTATTAGAACCTCATCTAAAAAGAAAATGTCTTGACTGCCTTCTGGAGAAAGAGTTCATTATTATGAATCCACGAAAGCATTTTCCAGTCTAAGGTTTAGGCAGAAATTTCTCTTTGAAGTACCTTTGATGAGTTCTTTGAAACTTAAAGGCCCTTGTTGTGAATTCTACTATCATCTGGAGGACTTTGTCTCAAGTCTGTATTGTCCGTCTTTTGGAAACAACAGCAAGAAGAAGATTGTTGAGTGTTCATGTCATACAGGAAAGGAAAATCATTCCAGTTCTCATAGTCGTACCACTACATATATATTCAAATAGTCACTTCTGATCTAAGGAATTTATTAACTGAAAAAAATACTTTTAAAATATGCAAATAGGACAACATGCTAAAACACAGAGAGATTTGCATTTCTATTATGGACTCTTTCTATTAATTAGTTAGCTGAAATTCATTGAACCTAATACAGAGTTAAAACTGTGTTCAATGTATAGATTTAAAACACAGTTAGGAAATATTTTATTGTGTTTCTTTATTTCAAGAAAACATATCAAATACTTTCACATAATCATAGTCCTGACTCTTAATTTTAGTGATTTTTTTTCCATTTGACTTCATGAGAGGAAAGGTAGAAATGAAGCAGACAACTAAGTTCTGTTCTTGCTAAACTAATAAACTCAATAGTTAAGTGTGTTCTCAGTTTAACATTTTTGACTGTATTTCTTCCTATTCATAAGCAGCTGAATTTTTTTTGGTGTTGCCACTGTAATCTTTTAGTCCCACCCCAACATTTCCTCCATCCATCTCTCCTTTGCCCCACAAAAACTCATCACAGTCAGATGGGACCATCACAGTCCAGGGACCTACTTCAGGCTGATGAGTTTGTAGTTCTCCTAAGAGTCCTTTCTGCTGTTCTCAAAGATGGATGTGGCGTTGCATTTTGTCGGTCATTGGGAACTTTCTCTGATTGTCATGACCTGTCAAAGATTCAGAAAGTAGACACATCACAACATCAGCCAACTTTCTCAACAGCTTCAGAGACATCTTATCTGATCCCATGGGCCTGAGTATGCTTAGTTTACTTAAGCTTTTTAGATATATGATTACAAAAATATACCTTTAAATATGTATGAACATACATACTTAATAAAATTCACACACTGTTTCTTACATTGCTGTAATAATTAGTAAATGTGAATTAGTCCTTTTGGAAAGAATATGAGGCTGGCTTAGAGAAGCCAGTTTTACTGAAGATGGGGCTGAACTGGCAAAAGAGATAAAGAAAAATGCTATTTGTAATATACAAAATATTCTGCATGTGGGAATTATATATGTTTGTTTTTCCTTGAAGTTCATGACTATGAGTAATTGCCAGAAAGTTGAGAAGCTGAGGATGGGGGAGACATAAGTAACTTTATTATAGGAAATCTGTATTTACGTCTCTATTTTGATGGACTGAGTAATGAGGTTTGAAAGACCAGACTAACAGGAATCTTGGAGTGAGCATTTTCAGATTAAATTATTGCTAGGATAACGAATGCTTTCAATATGGCTGAAACTGCAAGCAGAGATGTAGATGTAATTAAACAAAGACAATCTACTGTCCTCTTCTGTGAACAAGTATGAAGAACAAAACACGTCAGGCAACACCCACTATGTCAAATTGCCAGCTTGCTGAACAGAGCAAAACAAAGACATCAGGATTCAAAACAAGTAGCTCACAAAGCAGCTATTTATTGGTAAATTACTTGCCTTTTGCTCTCCTTATTTGTCAGCAGCCCTTTGATATAAACATCAGGGTATAGTCTCAAGGCCAAGTTCTTCCCCCTTGGACTACACCTTAGGGGGTTGCAGCTTGTAGCCTGACACATAAAGTAACCTTCCTCCTGTATGTAAAACTGCTAATATGGAAAGTATAGATATCTGAAACGTGAAATGCACTACAGCACAAGAATGGCAGGTACCCCATGGAGCCTACTGTGCCCAATGAGACTTTCAATGCTTCTGAAAGGAAATGACACCATCAGTGAGAATTCAGGAATGTTCTTGTGACATGACCAACACCTGCAGTACATCTCCACATCTCTCTATCTCTAAACTAATGCATGACTTCAACAGAAGTAGCACTATCAAGTAGAGGATAGTACAGAAAACACTTTCTTTTCCACGTTTTGTAATTGGTGACTTTGAAGTATTATGTATTTTCTTCTAGAGAAACTACAACATTGTTTTCCTTGTGGACAGGAATGTTGATGACCCAGGTAAGGAGTCTGCAGATAAGTGAATATTTTAAAATGAAACTTCCTTTTCCTTTTTGCTTTTTTTTCTTCTTCTTCTTCTTTTAATTTATTAGCATTTGCATGCTTCTGACCTAAAGATACCACTAAATCTCCTTTTATTTTCCCAGTTGGCAGGCTGACCTCTGATTGATGGACTTTTTCTAGCAGTTCTAGATTAATAAGAAACTGAAAGTAGATTTTAGCAAAGTGATCTAAATTGCAACAATTCTTAAATTTGAATCAATGATACAATAATTTGTCACTTTCATTTTTCTGAAGAACCTCTCCATCTGACTTTTGCAGTTGAGAGGTTCACAAAGTAGAAAATGCTTTGCCTTCTGCTTAAAAATATAAGCAAATCATTGCAATTGATCATATATTTAGTCACTTACAAATATTTAATTAATTGACTCAACATTGAAACTTAGTACTTAAACAAGGACTGCATAAGTTAGGTGTTCAGAGAGCTAAAACAAACAGCTGTGCCCTACAAAATAGAAAGCGATATTTATTTTTCTTCAGTTCAAGGTATTAATTTGGGGGATTAGTGAAAGGAATAATGGGGAACAATTGTGTATTCTGTATCACCAGTCACTAATTGTCCATGCAATAGGACTTGATCTCTCAGAAACCAGAACAGACTAATTTAAAGAATAATTCAAAGGATACATAGGAAATGTAAAGCATAATGCTGAGGTGCACCATGGAGCATCATCAGCCTAAACAGGTGGAGTTGTATTCTTTCTGCTAGAAACCCAGTACGTGCTTAAAATCAATGGTAAATTGAGACCTTAGTGAGTTACTGCAAATGTTATGTCAGAAGTGAAATTAAAAAAAGAAATTTAAATCAAAATCAGTAATAGTTATTACATAAAGAAAAACAGTATACATTTATTTGCTATTAGTAGCTTCCTTGGCACTGTGTAGAATAATTTTGTTTATATGCCGTTCTAAACTACAGATTTTCAAAGGCCCTTCTGAATTCAGTCATGTCATTATATCTTCAAAAGCAAACTGGAAATATTTCATATTCAATAAATTAATTCCCAAAACAAATTGTTTCCCCACCAATACAAACAGTCTCAAAGAGACTGTTACAAATGCTTTGCAAGCAACAATTGCAAACAAATAAAAACATCATATATTTAACACATTCTATTCTGCCTATTGTATATGCCAAACAATAGGCAGAACTACAAATGAAGCTCTTATTTATCAACACTCTAACAAAACAATTTTTTTTCTTGTCTGAAAACATAGAATCAGGAATTGTACCAGGGTGCTTGGCTTGGTTTTGTAACTTAGAAGGATTATTACGCTTACTGTTAAAAAGAATTAGTAGCTATTTTACAAGCAGAAAACAAAATTTCAACTGCTTGCAAATAAATAGAAAACAATAGGTTTTAGTTAATCAAATCTCCAAGGTATACCAGCATTCTCATCTGAATATGAGTCTTTAATTCTGAGGTAATGGCCTTAAGAGCTATTCCTTCAAAAATGCTGAAAACAAATAAATAAAAACACGATTTAAAAAAAGAAAATCAAGCAGTAACAACTTGTCATGGTTTGATTTTGGCCCCTTTAAGAACAGCCAGGTTGTGGCTGAGGAAAAAAAAAACCTACAAATCCCAAGTATTCCATCCAACCTTTTCTACGTAAATCAGGGTGTATTGTGGGGGTCGGACACTTCCTTTTCCGGATCCGGCTCCATCTTGTCTCTCTTCTCTCCGGTGTGCGTTGGGGAGGGCTGGAGGAGTCAAGCTCAGTGACGCATTGCTGGACTCCAAGAGCAGCATGGAATGCCAGTGGAGATTTTGCTATCTGAGGAGTGTAATGATTTTATTTTCTCTTTTTAGCTTATATTAAACTGTTTTTCTGGATTGTTAATTTTCTCTCTCTCTCTTTGGGAATCTCTGGTTGCCCCCCTACTGGGCAGGGGATTTTCTGGGGTGTCTCTTATTTTCTGATTATTGTATATGTAGTATTTTAGTTGCATATTAGTGTTAATACATTATATATAATCACTACAGCATTTTTAGTCTCTCTCTTCTCCTTATCTCTCCTGGGCTTTTGTAACAGGGGGGTGAGGGTTGGGGGAAGGGAGAGGGACTGCAGACACTGTGGGGGTTTGGGGAGGGTTTTAAATCAAACCATCACACAACTCTTTAAGATGAATAATCATCTTTGGCGATGCACCTCAAATAATGCGTTCAGCTCTAAGCCCCTCACCATGTGAAAGATTTTGAGGTTCTGGAGCAAGTCCAGAGAACAATGAAGCTTGTGAAGGGGTTGGAGAACAAGTCTTACAAATTGAGGCAGAGGGAGTTGGATTTGTTTAGCC
>WAAB01000496.1:0-18423 GCA_013389865.1 Piaya cayana
TTCTGACACAAGCCAAGATGCTGGGCATACTTCTGCATTACGTTCAGCCAGTTATCAGCCAACATCCCAGGTCCTTTTCTGCTAAGTAACTTCCCAGATGCTTATTCCAAGCCTGTAGTGCTGCATAGAGCTGCTGTGACCCAAGTGCAGGACTGAGCACTTGAGCACATTGAGCTGCCCTTGGCTCATTGAACAACCCCATTCAAACCCTCAAGCAAATCAACAATCCCACACAACTTAGTGTCACCTGCAAGCTTACTGAGGGTGCACTCAATCCCCTCATCCAAATCATTGATAAAGGTATTAAACAGAATCAGTCCCAAAGCTGGCAGGGGGAAATGAGAAGGGGAAAACATCTTTTGGGAGGGGTTAATTGTAGTGGGGGACCTTGAACTCCAAAACCAACTTTGTACTAAGCTGGCACCCAGCTAGGGCACTGTGGAAAGTCTAAACCATCAGAACACTGGTCTGTGACCATGATTTTTACTCCTTAAACAAAATGACACAGAAACCTGCACCAGCTGGAGTCTTGTAATAGTTTTATGCTCACACATACCCAGAACCCTCTGGGCTGTCCAGTTTTTTTAAGTAGACTAATACGTGCCAATTAGCTGTATACCTGAAGGTCTTGATGGTGAAGTCTAAGGACCTATAGATCTTCAGGTAATACAACAGTCTTCCCCATGCTGCCTATACTTTTGCACCACACAGAGACCAGATTTTAGTGGATTAAGCTGTACAGTCCTAGGCAGATACAAATCCAATAAAACAAGACAGTTTCCTGGCTTGTTTGAGACTGAAAGCTGATAGATCCTTATTCTAGCTAGGCTAGAATAGTCTAGACTAATTTATATATATATAAAAAAATAGATTAAACTTAGACTAGAGTACTAAGAAGTCTAAAATGACCCAAAGGAGCCAAACTAACTTTAGAAGATAATTTATTCTACAACCTGCAGTTTTCCTCTTAACATCACTGCAAGCTATTTGCTTTTTCATGCCTGTTGTGCCTTATCCCTGGAAGAAGTGGAACCAATTCTCCATCCCCTTATAGCTATGCTCCCTTTGCTGATGATCTTCTGTAGATATAAGAAAACCGAGAGAAAAACACTGATGAAAATCAAAGTTTGGGTAACAGGCTTAGGTTCAACTTGTGAGCTGTGGTGAGTAGAAAAGAATCAGGAAATCTGGAAGGTAAAACCCACTCAACTCAGGAATACCAAAATAAAAGGTTTTGGTATCTTTACTCAAACCTCCTGGGTGTCACTTTAATTGCATTTAACTCCTACTATCAGATCACCTTTCCAGATTTGAAGCAATACTAGGAAAATAAACAAGTAAACAAATCAAGTCCTTCTTTTTCAAGCCTGTAGCCAGTGTTAACATATTCACCCAAACCAACTATGTCTGCTGGAAGAAGAAAGGTCACAGACTGCAGAATATGAGAGTTTCTGTAGTGTAGAAACAGTATTTTTTAAGTAATCAACAATGATGCCGTGTCTAGGAAGCTGTCACATGTCCTGTTACAGAACTGCTACACCCTGCACTCTCCTCTAAACAAATCTGGGAGTGAAGAAAGGCTCATATCTCAATAAATTACTTTCAAAACCTGTCAGTTTTAAATGCATGCTGGTGCCACATCCACGAAAGAGGGGAGAATTGAAATTTGTTAACCTAGATGACAAAGCCTAGAGGGAGAGAAGGCAGGACAAACAGCCTTCAGCTACACAAAAGGTACCTGCAAGGAGATCAGGAAAAGGTGCCACCCAGTATCCATACAAATTAACGTGCTTAAGCTGCAGTAAGGAAACTCAGGTTATAGATCAGAAGTTTTCAGTGGTGAGGCTGGGAAAGCTGAATAAAAGGCATGGAAAGTGCCACCTAAGCACTTTATAGGATGGTGTGAGTATAACTTATCCTCCTGAGGGCATGGTGCAAGCCTGCTCCCTCCCTGTTCCCAATTCTATTCTAATTTGATTGGTTAATTCCAGATAAAATAAGAGGAACAGTGACCTGCTCTAGAGGACTTACTTAAACTTCTTCTACTCAAGGATGGGTAGAAGCCATGGTTGAGATTCAGGTGTTGTGGAAGGGGCAGAAGGCTGATTATATTGCTTGCAATAAATAGCAAGTTTACCTCACCTCACACCCATCTTTACGGCCAATGCTCTACAGTCCCAACTTTGCTGATATGAGAGTGCCTGAAACGTGGAGGAAAAAAAAGAGAGCAAGAATCTCTAGGGAAACACGAGAGACCTGAATTATGTTCTGAAAGCATGACGATGTCCTTTCAGATAATGTCCCTCGTTTCACTTTCAGTTTGGAGCATTTAAATTAGGTCTTCGCTGAACTGGATGTTTTCCTCCCCCAGGCTTGTGTGGCATGATTCGATTAATTACCATCAACGTTTTCCGCAATGCAAGCTATGTCTGACAGGCAGTTCTGTCACAGCTTATCACCTCAGTTACTGGGTATTGCCTCACACTCTTTCATCACCCTTGCACTGTCCAGTTCACTTCTTCTTCATCCTTTAGGAGGAATCCCAGACATCGAGTTAAGGTAACGTGTATTGTTCACAATAGCTTTAATGAAAGATTCTATTTATTCTTCATTTTACAAAACTTGGCATCGCACGCCTAGCTAACTAAAAGCAAAACAACACCGACAGCAGGGTATGAGAAATTCTGGATTAAGTAGAAGATTAAGAAAATACTTACTCCTGCTTTATTTTCACCCCTCTAATTCCCATTGCCATGGAAACAGGGCTGGAAAGTACCAGCAGGCAGCCTGCAGCTGAACATCTGAATCAGAACACTCGTGTTGAACTCAGCAAGCAGACAGCAGGTGAAGTCTGCAGGAACTGTCAAAAATCTATAGCTACGTCTCGAAAGTAAAAGGACAATCTCCAGTTTAAGCAAAGAACTTCTAAAGAGGATGATGCATAACCCCAGTGAATATTTTTGCACTGCACCAGCTAATAATCTCACTTTCTCTTCTATAAAACGTAAGAATAAAATTTCTCTATCTCAACAGCACAAGACAAAAATTCATCACAATTAATTAGGTACGTCAGATGTTCAGATGGAAGATGATATGCTGCTGAGTACAGTAAGCTGTTTTTATAACAGGACTTCGACTTCTGAACATTGTCCTGTAATTCCTGTGAAATCAAACTGGCTGCTCTACAGTTTATACACATGTATTACGAGCCCAGTCATTTGGACGGCTCTTCTCACAAGCACCCATTGCATTTGAATAAATATATACGCGTAAAAAATTAACTAGCAGTTAGTAGCATATTTACCACTCCTAAAACACATTGGGTTTGAGAACCAATCCACACTCTTTTTCTTTTAAAAGTTACTAGCACAACACAGTTGTAGGTATAGTTAAATAATATAGAAAAAAATATATATAGTTAAATAATAAAGAAAAGCAATCCAATTGAGTAAAGTTTCATGCAGGAATTCTTTTTAACACCATCTTAGGTTTGTTTTTTTTTTCTCTTGTTCAATATTTGCTCTTCAAGCAACAGGAAGAAAAGCAAACAAGCAAAGGATGAAACATCACTGTCTTGGGCTATACTTTACCCGATGAAGAGACTGGTTATTATTAAACTCCTGCTTTTGTATCTAAAGCAATTACCACTCTCTCAAGCAGATATTATTCATTCTTTGCAGAGAGTAGAACATTGGTCACACTTTTTTTTCAGTGTAATTTTAGTCAGTGCAGTGGACAAAGGGGAATGATTATAACGAAGGATTTAACGTCTTATGCAAGTTGAATAACAGCACACAAGAGCTAACCTGAAAATGGATGACAAAGAAACTTGGGACAGCATTAATCTTCTTTATTTTTAAATTTCTTTAGAGTGTTATTTAAAGTTTAAAAGAGCTATTTATCAGAATCAAGTCAGCCAGTTAGGTGTGGATGCTCTTTCTTGTACCTATGTTCTCCTTCACCATCAGAGAGGCAATGCATGCTTAAAGCATCAGAGAACGAATCAACTCAAGAAGCTGTTAGTGCCTATTGATTCATTTCTTCCTTTGGGATCTTCAGTGGGAAAAAAATGAGCCCAAATTTCCAGTCCACAACACATTAAACTCACAGCTATGACAGAAAAGGATAGCACAGAAGCTGTTTGTGCAATTTCCTTACACAATTATTAGTTTTCTGTCAGGTATCAAGAGTACAACTGCAGCAGACAAAGCACACAGGCATCAACATCTCTGCAGTGCCAGAAAGTCCATTTAACAGAGGCAGCAATTGTAAAAATTACAGAGAGCACCTTCCGCTACTGAGTCCCAATGATAATTGCACCTTGTTTTACTGCACCAAGTATACAGGCGTTCACCTTGAGCATCATTTACTATGCGAGATCATGAGACAGAGAGCTCTGGTATAAACAAAAATCAAACTCCAAATAATTCATTTATCTGGTCTAAAATTGCTTAAACCTAGCAGAGACAAAGGCGTAAGCTTTCAGATGCATTTCCTCCTTTTATTCGTATGAAAGTATCCATAGCTAAACAACCCGCACCCACTGCCTCAAGAACTCTATTTCACGAAAGGCTGGAACTAAAAATACATTTAAAGAAATACATAAATTTAAATAAAAAGCAACTCATATCAAGGAGAATTAACTTCTCTGTATCAAAGCTGCATTCTTATTCGTCATTTTTGGGTTTGTTTGTTTTTTTTTTAGGAATGACAAAACATGTTGTATTTTGGGGCTATTTTCATTTCCAGGGCAAAAATTGAATGCGCTGCTTATTCTGTGTGAACAGCCCTCTAAACCGTTATCATAATTCAAATCCGTGTAAAGAGGGAAGGAAGAAGGGAAGAAGATCTTTAGCATCTGTCTAGGGTTTGTAGAAGTGACCATGCAGTAATGAGGAGGGACTTCTGGCTTGGTTGAAGAGTTCCTGTTGGCAGGGGATGGATCATTGCTGGGAAATATTTATAAAGGGAATTAGAGCTGGCTGCAAGCATACACAGAAGGTGGTGGATGTCCATCAAAGGGGGTGGGTTATTTCTGCCAGCTGCAGCTGGAGAAAGAGAGGGTTATGTTTCGAGAAAATAATCAGGGTTCTCCCCGCCAGGTCATTAATATCCTCAAACCGTTTTCCCTTATGATCTTGTTAGTCACACCTGTACAGAGTATGTAACTGCTTTTTTTTCCCGATTAATTTTCTAATTGCTAATGTATCCCAGTTGTTGTTGGATGGTTAAGCTATGGAAGATGGAAAGAAACTCAGATGGGACATCAATAAAGCTCTTACATTGTGCTTGTGGCATTGAAGGAGAAAGTGAAGAGTAAAGGTGTCTGGTCTGGGAACTTTTTCTTCCTGAGGCACAGGGTATGTGACAAATATGAGTTCTGGATTTCAGCTAATGTGATACAGAACATACATTATGCCAGTGCATCATACATACTTTTAATTTAGTAATCAAAATATTTATGGTTAATGGAAAGCCATAGATAAATTAATGCTTAAGAAATGAAACATAAATGCCTAATAGAAGAGCTTAATGCAAGCAACCAACGTGCAGCATTCAGTGGTTTATTTAGAGACTAAGATTTTGTACATTTCTCTCTTGTTTGAAAACTGAATTGTTGTTTAACCTTTGAAACATCTAATCTTGATAAATACATGTCTTCTTCCCAACTGCATTGCTGTGGAATGGCTTCGAATTACTTTTTCTTATCCTCCCTTTTGAAAGGGTCCGCAGAAATATTTTTATAGCCGAGTTATAAACACTGAAAACAAAAGTTCGCAGTAGAAGTACTAATGCCGTGACGCAAGGGGAAGGTGATAGGCACTCCTGTGTACCTTTCTTTATATGCATAGCTCTCTTCTCCAGTTTAGAAACAGAGAATATCAATACTGATGGAGTAAGCCTTGCCACTTCAAACTCTTACACAGTGTAGGAATGGACAGTGGGAAATTTAATTTTCTAGGGTTTGGGCAATCCCGGGCCATACTACTTTTAAGGCTAATTGCATATTTTCCCTGAGAAGTGAGGTTAGGCTTGGTCTGAAGAGCAGCCAGATGAAAGGTCAGCCTGGCAGCACTGGCTCCATAAAATCATAGAATCATAGAATCACCAGGTTGGAAGAGACCCATCAGATTATCGAGTCCAACCATTCCTATCAAACACTAAACCATGTCCCTCAGGACCTTGTCTACTTGTGCCTCCATCATCCCCAAGGAGTTGCTTCTTTATCTGGGGAGCAGCTCCTGTGCTAAGAGCAAAAAAAGAGGCTGTCACAGGGGCACTCTTGAAGAAGCAGCCCAAGACTCGTAAGCCAGCCACTCATGAACTGATATATATGCTGAATGGATATAAACAAGCTGGGAAACTACAGCTGCATCTCTCCCTTTCACTCATGCCTAGTCTCTACAGTACCTGTGTTCTTCCCTAAGGGTTTTGGTGATCTCACTTTGTTTCTTCTCCTCTTTTTCCTCCCATCCCTCCTTCCCAGACCAATTCTCTTTCTCCCTCTCTCTATTTTATTAGGAACAGCACCTAAGTCTGCACATTACTAATTTCCTCCAAATGTCAGCAGCTGAACACAGACATAGACCTAAAGCTCATAATCTGGCCATTTCTCTGGGCTCACTTAATGAGGATGGAGCTGGACATGATAACATACGATGTACACATTTGAATGCAAATAGGATGTTCCATGTTTACAGAGATTTAATCAGTGTCTTCTTCTTAGTTTGGACTGGTTGATTCAGACACAACCAAACAAGAAAAATCATTCACCTATTTCTCATAGACTCAAATCAAATTCAAACATTCAGTCCTCCTTTTCCTCCAGAGAGGAGCTGAAAAATCCCCCCGTATAAAATCCCCCGTATCACGTCTGAATTCTTTTTTACTTTTCCCCACTGCCAAGTATTTCAGCACAAGGAATGAAGGAAATGGGGGAAATGGAATACAGATATTCACTTTGCATCTGCTGGCAACTCCCAAATATATAATAGGTTGCCATAAAAATTCTTACAGTAGCAGTCTCACAGAAGCAATAGAAGATGCAGTTATTCTCATACCTAAGTGTGCCTGAGTTTTTATGTACCAGAACTAGACAGGTGTCTTTCCAAAGAGCTTAATTCAAAATTTTCAAAACCAAATTTTGCAGTAGCCGGATCCTCCTTTCTCTTATGTCCAAATGAAAGCACATTTGATGGTGACTGATATTTCAGATAAATGGTTTTCTTAATATTGATTATAAAGGCATATTTAAGCCTCTTTAGATAAATGATCAGAATCTTACTGACCAGCTCAAAGCCACCATTTCAGGTAACACCAGCCTTTATATCTACTTGAAACACTTCTGTACTAGTCAAGAACAGTTTGGACATCAAAGGAATCTGGACTGAATTCTCATATTACAAATAAAATTTTAAAAAAGATAATCAGCACAGGATCACAAAGACTGGGCTGTAGTCATTATACAGTGTCTCCTTAGTCCAGTTTTCAGGAAAAGCAGAAATAATTATAAAGACCAAAGTCTATCTGCAATCTGTTCACTAATTATGAACTTTCAGATTCCTGCTAGAAGAGGTGTGTTATTAACTATATTCCCATACTCACAGACGAAAATGGAAATGAGGTTTTAACTTTCATTTGAGCCCTCGCAGGTAACCACAAGTCACACTGCAGTTCAACACACTTGTCAAGTTCTCTATGCAATTACACTCAGTGCAAACTGTGCCTGAAATGTAAGTAATAGCAAACCACAAAACAAACCAGTTTATTTTAAGTGTAGCTACTGGGGGAGGGGGAATGAGCTGCAAGCATTCACACATGTTCTATTAATCAGATCAAAAATAAGCTATATTTTTCCTTCTGCTTCTCTGAAATGAGTCTGTTAAATCAAACTCACAATTCCATATGCAGTCACTCTCACTCTATTTATAAAATTATATTTTTAAAAAAAAGATTTTTAAATGTATTTTAAAAGGAATTGGTTTTTCCTGTAAGAAAAGAACGCAAAATGAAATCACCCTTGTCTTCTCATCCATGTTATTGTGCTCATCAATAGATTTGTTCTGGTCACAAACGCATTACTTAACATCTCTTCCTGAGCAATAGCAAAGCATCATTCATGATACTTCTTCTGTCTACAACTTTAGTCTGCTAGTCCAGTCTTCAAAAAATAAGCGTAAAGCAGACATTTATCTGCAGTCAGAGCTACACGTAAGTCTTACTGTTTAGCACCTTTACGAATCAACAGAATCAGACTGCAGACTCCAGTATTAAACCCCTTTTTCTTGCCAAACTCATAACTATATAATTAACAATAGAGACGCTTCAGAAGTTCATACAAACACCTTTCTAGGCAAGACCTGATAGACGCCTTTATGACAGCAATAGCTCCAGAAAGTTAAAAGAATACGCAAAATCTCCACATGAAAGTAGGTAATTTAAACAAAACATCCAAGTTGTCACTACCTAGAAGAGAACTTCAATGACGCTAAGCAGCAAAGACGACTTCTCTGTATTATCAAATTTGTGTTTGCATTTCTCCAAGTCATATTACAATGTTAACTCATGAAGAAAAATAGTTTACCTGTGTTCCTGTCAGGTAAAATACAGCAATGCTTCTGCAGTATGGCAGGCAGGACCTGTTGCAACAAAGAAAGAGACGTTTATATACGTATCTATTTTAATAGCATATGAAGAAGAGCCAATGATTGCTGAAGTGCACATTGGATCAAGATTTGTGCTCTTGTGCTGCACCCAAACTGGCTATCATGCAATGCAAATGCAAACCTCTGAACACAGAGAGGAATCATACAAGATTAGCTGCTTAGCACCTGCTCTAAAGCTAGTTTCACCCTTTCCCATAGACTACAATATCAAAAAGATGAATAAAGAACAGAAGAACGTAATTAAGCATGTTCCACTTAGACAGTATGTTAACAGTCAATCATAGAATCATAGAATCATAGAATCACCAGGCTAGAAGAGACCCACTGGATCATAGAGTCCAACCATTCCAATCAAACACTAAACCATGTCCCTCAGCACCTCGTCCACTCATGACTTAAACACCTCCAGGGAAGGCAAATCAACCACCTCCCTGGGAAGCCTATTCTAATGCCCAATGACCCTTTCCATAAAAAACTTCCCCCTAATCTCTAGCCTAAATCTCCCCTGGCAGAGCTTGAGGCCATTCCCCCTCGTCCTGTCCCCTGTCACTTGGGAGAAGAGCCCAGCTCCCTCCTCTCCACAACCTCCTTTCAGGTAGTTGTCCAGAGCAATGAGGTCTCCCCTCAGCCTCCTCTTCTCCAGGCTGAACACCCCCAGCTCTCTCAGCCGCTCCTCATAAGGCCTGTTCTCCAGCCCCTTCACCAGCCTAGTCACTTTTCTCTGGACTCACTCCAGAGCCGCAACATCCTTCTTATGGTGATTTGCCACATCCACCATGCTGAGAAGTCTCACACCATCACTGGCCCTTTCTTACAGGCAGAAGCTCGCCCTTCTTCACAGATTTAAACATTGAAGCCACCTGTTTTGGTGCAATCAGCTTTAGTGCTCCTACCAGCAAAGACCTGCACCTGAAGAACCAAAGACCTTATTTAATATCTATAATTAACATCCTCTACAATGATACCAGCATCTGTAAAACCACACCTTAAAGTTTAATGGCTTCTCCTTTGCTATTTCCAAGCAAACTCCAATTAAAAATCATGCTCCGAGACGGCCTCTCTAAATTTTCCCTTGAGGATCAAAGCGCACCCTTTAAAATCTGAAAAGTTTTTTTAAGAAACCAGTTTATACAGAGAGGAGACCAGCATAACCACCATCTGGAAATGCTGGGTGTCCAACGACTCCAAGAAGACCCCAAGCAGTACCATGACTTACATTAAGATTTTGAAATTCAGGAAGGAAAATACTTTAGAGGCATTTTTTTTTTCTCACAAAGACTGCTGTTGCTGTTTAGCCAAGATAAATAGCTAGGGATGAGACCACTATGAGTCAGACACCTTCTGCCCCTGCAGCATCACTATGTGGACAAGAGGAGTTCCCTTCTCAACTCCTCTATCTCTACAGAAGGCAAAGCATTTAAGTTCAATGTCTTAAGAAAAACAAACAAACAAAAATAACAGAAAAATCACTTGTTCTGGTGTAATTTTGAAGCTAAACTTATGGATAAAAGGGGAAACGAACTGGGGTTAAGCAGCAGATGTCAGGCACAGGGCAATCAAGTCAAATTCCCAGAGATACATCTCAGCAGGCCCCCCAACTGCTTTATTGCAAGTAGAATCGTAATATCATAGAATCATAGAATCATAGAACCATAGAATCGTAGAGTGGTTCGGTTTGGAAGGGACAAAGTAGTCTCAAAACTGGCCTGTTTGCTTCAGGGAGGATGATTTGAGGGAACAAAACAGTTCTGGAGCCAAAGTATCGTCTTGCCTTACCCTGATGCCCAGGCAGCAATTGACTCATATTTTAAGAAGCATCAACAGCACGAATAACAATCTTTTGAAAACCACACTCATCATTCTGCCATGTTTTTAAAATTTTAAAATTAAAAAAAAAAACCCACCAATAATTCTTAGGAGTACAACATCATATGTACAAGCTGTAGCATTTTCCTTATGGCCATGGATATAAATAGCAGCACAGACTTATACACATCAAAAGCATAAAAATTAGAAGCACAGAACAAAGAAATCCTAAAATGAACAGAGACAGTCTTTCAAAGCAGTGTAGCACAAAGACTGAAGTTTAAAAAAAAAAAATAGTGTCTTAGTCAGACATAAAGTAACATTTAGTTCCTAGTGAATCTGTCACATTTTCTCCCCGCATGTGCAAACTGTGGAGACGCATTATGAATTTATTAGGAGCGCCCAGTTAATCAAATTAAGATTGGAATTAAAAGAAGGGACAGAAAAAGCAAGTCTGGAATAGCAAGACTATTTCAATGAGGAAAAAAAATAGCTCTAGTACATAATTTTTCCTTCCTGGTAGACTGGATATAGACAACAGAATAGTTACAGTGAAAAGCACAAGCTGGAAAAACATTTATTTGCACCTTCCTTTCGCTTTCTTAAGTAGGCAAACAGCTTTGCAGAGGCTAAAACAATGCTTCCTTCTCCCCAGCCCTTTAACATGTTTACCCTGCACAAAGCTAGTTTCTGGCTGGTAGGAGTTTGATATCAGCCTCCCACTTACTTATCTGCAGTATCCAGATTTTTACACTGCACCCATCTCCATGGTATCCAAGAGCCTGTTCGCACTGCTCTCCTCCCACTTTGTCCCACTCCGTTTCTCTCCTCCCTGGGGAAAATAACAGGAGAATTCCTCAGCAAAACTCTCACCTTTCCTCGTGTTTGGATCTTCTTTCCCTTGCTGCCTTCCTTTCATTCATTTGCACAGTGTAATCCCCAGGTTATTCCTTATGTCTTGAGGCTTTTTTTTTAATTTTTATAGACAATCCATAGATTTCTTTTTTTATAATTCTGTAGTTTGAAACTTTACCTATACATTTCAGTGAGATTCTTCACCCAAATCAGACCTAGAGTAAATTCTGCTGTAGAAATCAAAACAGGCAAACAAATGCAAGGATTCACACGCAGGGATAACAAAACCCAGAGAGAACAGAATATTATTTTGGAACATTCTTCTTTTTTCCCCGGCAGAAGAGAAACAGGTTTCAATTCTATTAAACTGATGATTTAAGCTTCAGTTGTTTTATAAGCTCTCAGCTGGGAGCTAAGGCATTGCAATGCTAAATTAAAACTGGACGCACAGATGCAGAAACGGAATAAATAATACAGCAGGTGGTATGTCCTTAACATCAAGGTGCCTCCCTAGCAGTAGCCGAATGGGCTCTGGCCCAAAATACAAAGTTAGGAGGTCACATATGTGTAATCTTTGCTCATGGTGCCAAGCCAAAAGCTTCCTCAAATTCTATGCGAAAATCTAATTTATGTTTGGAGGGTATTGATCAGGGTCTACTTATATTTGTTTGCACTGCAGCTTGCTGTGCTTAGAGATACATAAATATATAGCTGACATAATTAGTTTTCAAATATTTAGTTGTAGCTATACATACTATAGGCACCTGGAAAAATCTCAGAGCTGCACAGGGTAGTTACATAGCTGTACACAATTTAGCAAAGTTCATATTTTTATATGCTTGCTTGGAAACTTTCCATCATTTCATGATAATAAAACACCAGGGTTCTCTGGGTGATTTTTCTCCCCCTGTACTCAGCACTGGTGAGACCGCTCCTCAAATCCTGTGTTCAGTTGTGGGCCCCTCAGCACAAGNGGACATTAGGAAAAAATATTTCACAGAAAGGGTCATAAGGCATTGGAACAGGCTGCCCAGGGAGGGGGTTGATTCACCTTCCCTGGAGGTGTTTAAGGCATGGGTAGACGAGGTGCTTAGGGACATGGTTTAGTGTTTGATAGGAATGATTGGACTCAATGATCCAGTGGATCTCTTCCAACCTGGTTGTTCTATGATTTTTAGAGCAGTTTAACAAGAACTGGAATTAATTCCTAAAAAAATCATTTCAAGTTTGGATGCACTGACCTATAACACAAGTTACAAAAACCAAGAAAACTTACAAAGAAGTGGAAACATGTAAAGCAAAATATTCTAGTATGGAAAAAAATACCTCTGTGAAAGGAATACCTACACACTTAAAAGATTCTGCCAGAGAAGATGATCAGACTTCTCTATGACACCCAATGATAAAAACACTCTACTTTCTACTCTATTTACAACTGGACTAAGATGGTCATAGAAAAGTGAGCTGGGTTCTGCTTTCCCTTTCAGTAAATCAAATGAAAATAAATGTTTCACAGGCCCAGATTTACAGAACACCCAAAACAGGAGTCCAAGTTCTCTGTTGGTTGAGTCAATCTAGAAGGTAACAAGGATTTACACTGTTGTCTGTAACTTGCCATAAGGAAGGAACCTCAATCTGAATTTCGGGTCCCAAGATGAGATGTGATATTTGTCTCTGCTTTTTACATCCTAGAAATCGAGTGATCCTAAATACTGGGAAGTCAGAACATACCCTTTTGGCTCTGCCGTCCACACGGATCATATTTGCAGCCCTTGTGCTTGTGTTCAACCATTTTCAAGGGCTGCATCGGCGATTGCTTCCTATCCTCCTAACCTCCCACCCCCATAAAACTATTACAATTAGCATGTGAAACATTTTGATGGCAAGANGAAAACTGGAAAGTCAGAACATACCCTTTTCGCTCTGCCATCCACATGGATCATTTTTGCAGACCTTGTGCTTGTTTTAACTATTTTCAAGGACTGCATCAGACATTGCTTCCTATCCTCCTAACCTCCCACCCCCATAAAACGATTACAATTAGCATGTGAAACATTTTGATTGCAAGAAAATGTCCATATGCAGAAGAAAAATGTGTCAAACACATGGTAGATAAACACCAATTGATTTATAAAACTTTTTGTGAAAAAATATTCTGGAATTTGAGCTTTACTTATGCTCAAACAGTTACAAAGAAATGGTCATTGGGCAGAGTCAACCCACCAAGTATGACTTTCACCTTCTGTGGAATCAATACATTATTGAAGAGAAATCAGGTTAGATATTTTGGTGTGATCCAGTGAGGGGGTACTTATCTTATCTTTGACGTGTTGTGTCACTTCTTTTGAAGAGGTAGGCACCTCCTAGACCTTCTTACCATTCATTGCTCCATGCTAAGCATTGCTGCTTTCCTACGATGTACACAGATCTTGTGGAAGGAATTCTAATTGTTTGCTCTGTAAGGACCATAGTCATTCTATCACTTACTTAATTTTCCTTGTATTTGTCTCAGGGCTTTCAGTTGAGGCATGATTTTGATATAATCATAGAACAACCAGGTTAGAAGAGATCCACCGGATCATCGAGTCCAACCATTCCTATCAAACACTAAACCNAGCCTCCTCTTCTCCAGGTTAAACAACCCCAGCTCTCAGATTTTGTCAGTTACTAGAGAGATGCTTTGAGATTATGTTTTTAAGAACTAGATCTTAAAACCACTGGAAATCCTGCACTTGACCTTCTCTGAATATCTTTTGCTGCCTCCTGTCATTACAGGAGCATACTATATTATGAGTTTCCTTTTTATTATTGTTTCCTTCTGTTTTGATCTTCATTCCTGAGGATTTAACCTCTGTCCTGGTGGCACTGTTAAAAGGAGAAGGTCCTACCACCCTGAAACCAGCTCCCTGCAGAAAGGAAAACACTCAGGATTTGGCTGCTATCAGCAGCCAGCTAACTAACAGGTCTGTAAAAGCATCTGCCTTCAGGCAGAGCGTGAAAAGTAGGCAAGGTTTCCCATTTGAAAGCTGTTGGGTGATACAAACCATCATAAATCAAAGGTTTATCGCTTTAGCATTGCCACATTTCTTCTTTCAGAGCAGACAGGTTCACGTAACCAGGTGTTGAAACGCTACATCCAGCTATTGCCTTCAGCTTCCTAACAGAATTACTCTCTACAACTACCTGAAAGGAGGTTGTAGAGAGGAGGGAGCTGGTCTCTTCTCCCAAGTGACAGGGGACAGGACAAGAGGGAATGACCTCAAGCTCCACCAGGGGAGATTCAGGATAGAGATTAGGAGGAAGTTTTTCACAGAAAGGGTCACTGGGCACTGGAACAGGCTGCCCAGGGAGGGGGTTCATTCACCTTCCCTGGAGGTGTATAAGGCATGGATAGATGAGGTCCTGAGGGACATGGTTTAGTGTTTTGATAGGAATGGTTGGACTCGATGATCCGATGGATCTCTTCCAGTCTGGTGATTCTATGATTCTATGATTCTAATATGCAGTTGGTTCAACCTACAAGCAGCTAAATATGAACTTCATTCCACTCTCACAAGCTATGCTTTTGGCTATGCTTTTCAAGGGGCATCAAGAGAGTGTATCAACAAAATATCTGCTATCATTTCAGATCCTGCAAGAACTCAAAAGCAAGCCAAGACTACCAGTGGGTCTCTTCTGTGTCTCACTTGGAGCTGTTTTTGATACAACCCACACCAGCATCAGCAACAGTTCCAAGTTACTCGTAAAATCAGTCCTTGAAATATCTGGATCTGGAGGCAGAGAGCAGCAGAACCAGAGGGACCTGCCCTCCTAGAGGCTTAACCCAAACCCGCATGTGTTCCCTGCCAATGCAATGCAGACCCTGCTTATAATGACAAAGCCAAGTTCAAGCAGAAAATATTAAGAGTTTATTTTGTTGTGTGCATTCAGTACGGCTGAAAATAGCAGAGATTTTGCAAGACCTTTCATTCATTCCCTGCTAGCTGTCAGTTCCCCTGCCCTCCCGAGGAGACAACCTTTCACCGCAGCTCCTGATGAGCTGCACCCCGCTGCAAAGGCAGCTTGTGCCAAAACGTCTCCCACCCACGGCGGTTCGAGAAAGAAGCCTGTCCTGTCAGTTTATTTTGTTATATTCTGATGAAATGGCCCAGACTTGTCCAATTATGCTTCTTCAAGATTTTACTAGGTTGCTGTTGTCCAATATCCAATTTGACATGTACACCGGTGAACCTTCACGCTAATTTAATGTCAAAACAGAACTTGCTAACGATTCGTCTGCTTTGTGGGGGTTTTAGCAGAAGTGTTTTCTTCTTTTATCATCCTCTACCTTAGTCCACCATTCCCAATTAGATATCAAGAACATAAATAAAACATCAAGATCTTGTTGAAAGGACAAAGTTACACTGAAACAAGATAAATCATATTTACCATACATCAAATACTTTGATATTGTATCAATGCACTAATCCTATCATATCAAATCGCATTTAAATCTGTATATTGTCTCCTTCTCTTTTTGAATAAAAGGAAATGTTGGGCTAAGGAAGATAAATCTCAGAAATATTCTGAAATCATTACAACAACCATACTAATGTGTGTCCTTTCAGATTGTATTGTATCTCAAAAAAATGGAAATTTTCTAGAGCTCTTTCCATGATTAAAGGAATTATTGACACCAACAACAGAAGCAACATTTCTTTACCAGAGTTTTCAGTCAGAAGGGGCAGACATTTAAGTAATGAGGAACTCACTGACTACATAATCTATTTTGTATATCTGAAGCAAAACTAAAGGAGGGAAAGGAGCCCAGAGAGCTCAGCTCCATTCACCGTCTTTGGCTTCATTATTCCTTTTATCCAAGTCACTGTGCCAAGCTGAACTGAAGCACAGTTTTGATCTTTTTTTTTTTTTATGGCCTAGGAAAGAAAACATCATTATTATTGTGTTACAGTTCAGATTTCTGGTAGTATGAATCTGCATTAGCATGAACTAATTTTAATTGTCCTATGACTAAGAAGTACTTATATACATGCATCCTTTAAAAGTTCATCTAAAGTGTAAACCCTCCTCATAGCTTTCATAGGAATATAATATGCAGACTAAATAGAGTAACTAGGCAAGCCTGTGGGGAAAAATAACTATGCACTCTGAAAGTTAGCAGCACATTTAGCTCTGAAGTGGTCCGAAATAATACTTGAAGACAATCTTTTCCCTCTTTAATAGCACAGGAAAGTAAGTGGTCGCGTTTGCAAAAGGTACAAAACCTATTTCTTTCTAACTTCCTTGCAGGTATTTATACTCTTTGAGAACAATGCTTCAGCAACAACAAAAACTCCTTTATATCTTCCACTTTTCAGAAGAGAAGACTCCTTACTGACAAAACCGAAGTGATCCGTAGAGTTGTGACCTCCAGGTCCAATTACTGCAATCTGCTGGACTTAGGAAAGAATCCACAAATTATTCAAGATGCCTCAGACTGAACACGGTATGACAAACACAAGTCGGTTGGAAGCACATCAGTTTGTTGCTCAAATAATTGCACCATTGTGCCACTGCCCAAAAACAGGCCTTCAAAAACCTGGAACACGCAATGTCAAAGTTCTCTGAATCTGAGAGATGACAATGCCCTTCAAAGTGCTCTGGAGCTGAGAGGGGATGACGTTGCCTTGCCCAGTGTAACATTGCTGGGAGGGAGTGACCGAGACTTTTAAGTTGATGCTGTAATTTAGACTGGAGAAGAGGAGGCTGAGAGGGGACCTCGTTGCTCTCTACAACTACCTGAAAGGAGGTTGTAGAGAGGAGGGAGCTGGGCTCTTCTCCCAATTGACAGGGGACAGGACAAGAGGGAATGGCCTCAAGCTCTGCCAGGGGAGATTCAGGCTAGATATTAGGAGGAAGATTTTCATGGAAAGGCTGCCCAGGGAGGTGGTTGATTCGCCTTCCCTGGAGGTGTTTAAGGCATGGGTAGACGAGGTCCTTAGGGACATGATTTAGTGTTTGATAGGAATGGTTGGACTCAATGATCCGATGGGTCTCTTCCAACCTGGTGATTCTATGATTCTAATATCTTCTTGCAAATGCGAACGAATGGGAGGATAAAGTTCAGGACAAAAGCAATTGTATTTTCTGTTTTCCTTCAGATGAAATATTCCTAACCAACTCATCAGAAGTACAGACAGTGCACTAACCGTAAAACAACTGGATAAATAATTTCACTCACTCTTGTAATCGGACCTGAGAAACATGTTTTGGTGTAAGCCAGAAATCACAAACCTTTCTTCTGCCTGTTACCTCCATGAGGAGCAGGAACATATCTTTCCTAATGGCGGGACCTAGATGTAAGATATCCCCTCTCTCGTGTAGATCATGGGTCAGAAACAACTATAGCAGACCAATAATACTCCAAAAGTTGATCATAATTCTCCATAGAGACTCTTGGACTGAGGAAGACAGCCCTTGAAGGACCAAGCTAATAAAGACCCCCACAGTGGTGGAACATGGCAGCTACTGATTTCCAGGGGCTGGAAGGTGCCTGAGTCTGATTCACAGGTCGTAAAAACCGAAGTAAGGTGTAATACATTGATTCTATACGGGTGGACGAGGTACTGAGGGACATGGTTTAGTGTTTGATAGGAATGGTTGGACTCGATGATCCAGTGGGTCTTTTCCAACCTAGTGATTCTATGATTCTAATAGTGGTTGGATATTCCCTTCTGTGAGGACAGAGACACCCCTATCTGCTGACTAGACCAGGAGTTTGCTGCTTGTCTGTAGCACAGCAAATCCTACAGCAGTTCCGGAGCTTGATCCAGCCCCTGGCCTACACCCCCGAGCTGTGCATCCCTGAGGATCAAGGAAGAGATCACTTAAGCTATCTGGATATACCAAGTCCACAGGGCTGGGTGGAATGCATCCAAGGGATCCAGGGGTGATGACTGTGAATCCCTGCTCTGACATACACAATTTTAATATATTAGATTTACTGCATTAATACAGTCAAATATCACACTAAAATATAATGTGAAAACACGGCGTTCACTCCACCCTCCTTCAAATATATTAATAATAAAATCCGTTATGAGGAACAGCTGAGAGA